>JACXGM010000707.1:6121-8621 GCA_016801145.1 Umbra pygmaea | reverse complement strand
CCATTGATACAAGGCAGGATGGATCTATGCTTTCATGTTATTTATACAATATTCTGACCCTAAAATCTGAATTTCGCAGGAGAAATCTAAACTCATTAGACAACGTTTTTCCAATCTTTTATTGTCCAATTTTGGTCAGCCCGTGCAAATTGTAGCCTCAGTTTCCTGTTCTTAGATGACAATAGTGGCACCTGGTCTGGTCTTCTGCTGCTGTAGCCCATCTGCTACAAGGTTCAACATGTTGTGCATTCAGAGATGCTCTTCTGCAGACCTTGGTTGTAACAAGTGTTTATTTGAGTTACTGTTGCTTTTCAAATGAGCTATAACCAGTCTGACCATTCCCCTCTGACATCTGCCATCAACAAGGCATTTTCACCAAGAGAATTGTTGCTCACTGGATATTTTCTCATTTTTGGACCATTCTCTATAAACCCGAGAGCTGGTTGTGGGGGAAAATCCAAGTAGATTTGAAATACTCAAACCAGTCCATCTGGCACCAACAACCATTCAAAGTCACGTAAATCACATTTCTTTCCCATTCTGATGCTTGGTTTAGAACTTCAGCAGATCGTCTTGACCATGTCTACATGCCTAAATGCACATGATTGGCGGATTAAAAGTTTGCGTTAACAAGCAGATGTACATAATGGTGAGTTAGCTACATAAATGTACATAATGGTGAGTTAGCTACATAAATGTACATAATGGTGAGTTAGCTACATAAACTAATTTAATTTCAGGTAGGCCCTCCTTTTGCCTCCAGAACAGCCTAAATTCTTCACAGCAAGTGAGTGTAAATGGAAGCTTGTTAGATATCAAAGAGCTAAAAATGCACAATAATTTTTTTTTATTAATTTAAAGTTGCTGCATTTTTGTTGTGTTTGCTAATTTGAGGCAGCTATGTTAGAGCTTTTAATTGCTTCAATTACAGTGGTGATGGATCATTTGAGAACAATTGGCACTTTTCATGAAGTTTGGAGAGAAGTTTACATCATTGTAAGAATTTGTAAATTAGCTTCATGATTTGCTTACTGTTTTCTTTAAAAGAATTATATGGAAAGAAGTTCAGGTAAGAATAGTGATGAAAGTGCATTATTAAAGTCCTGGTGAGTTTTAAACAACTTCATGTAGATAACTGTATGTTTTTATTAAATCTATAACAGAACAATAGATATCATTATCAGTGTCGGTATTGGATGAAAAAAAATCCCATATAAGTCTGGCTCTACTAATAATTACAGAGGCCATGTAGATCAAACAGGATAAGTAACAGGTTTTAAAATACTGAGAAATATCATAAAAGTCAACTCTTACAAAAAACATGACACTCCCTTGGACTAGATTAAAAAGAAATACTAAAGCCTCCAGCTAACAGAAAATGCATGACCTCATCCCCCATTTGGTCCATTCATGCTAGATGTATAACCATCCCTTAGTTAAGTTTAAGAGCAACAAATTTAACAAGAAATAGCTAAATGCAGCAAAATTATTGTAGAAGCAAAGACTGAAAGACAGAAAAGTATGTTGTGATACAACATTTACGGTACAGGTGTTATGGATTATACAGGTATGATGTCAGACCACTGAACTTAAAATGAGATGAGGAAAAAGAAAATCAGTGATGTTATATTAAGAAATGATAATTACAAACGATGTTGAATGTAGTATGTATTATATTACATATTTGTAGATAATAAATAGGTTGTGAGAGAACTATACTCTGGTTTGGGTATTAACAAATGTTAACAAAGAATAAATGTAGAGACTCATGCAGGTTGCCAAAATGAACACAATGACTGGCTCTCTTACATAAGTCTAGCAGAAAACGTCTGCAGGTGCACTGTGAAGGAGCAAGTGGAAAGGTGAAAGAAGAGGAGAAATACAATGAAAGAGGACAGAATATCCACATATAAACAATACTATCATTAAGGTGCAAAACAGATTTTTGCAAATAAACATTCATTCAATGGTCAGTTATTCGCACAAATGTTATTCCAGGTGCATTGAGAACAAAAACTACGGTAAGTAGTATTGTAAAAAGTAATTTTAGCACACTGACATGCTGGTTTGTCATATATATAGATATCATGTCAGTGAGCTAAAGTTACATTCTACAAATATACAGCCATTGTGGCACATATCTAGGCTTTAAACATGCCACTATGTTGAATATTCATTTCTACAATGTGGTAGTTAGGTAATCCAATCATCAGCATAATGTGGTTAAGAGGCACAGCTACAGACAGACACAATGACCTGCGGATCATCCTTATATTCAGGGTTGGGTAGGTTACTTTTTAAACATAATCCGATACAGTTACAAGTTACCAATCCAAAATTGTAATCAGTAAAGTAACTTTTGGATTACCCAAATTTAGTAATGTAATCTGAATACTTCCCATTACTTTTAGATTACAGTTGAATGGTATAGCGGGATGTTTGTTTACATAACCTGGTTTAAAACTAAATCAAAAAACGAATTTGTTTGCCCCCCCCCCCC
>JACXGM010000706.1:30039-66207 GCA_016801145.1 Umbra pygmaea | reverse complement strand
CTGAGTGGCCATCAATGCAGGTCTGGGCGAGGGGAGATTACGTGTCACCTTTACAAAAATGATCGGGTGCGCGCTTTATGCGCTAAAATACGGTAGCTTTCAACTTGGGGCGATGAAATCACGATGCGACCTCTACATCGAGATGTCTGTCAGCCATCGCCGATGGACGATGGCATCATCTATCGGCCCAACCCTACCAGCAGTCCCACAAGATGGCTGCCACCAAGCAGTTCCACAAGATAGCTGCCACCCAGTGTTTCCACAAGATGACTGCCACTCAGCAGCTGCACAAGATGTCAGCCTCCTAGCTGTCCCACAAGATGGAGGCGTCCCAGCAGCCACCATGCTACCCGCTGAGTCCCATGCAGCTACCTTGCTACCCGCAGTGTCCATGGGACCCATTTATTACATTGTTTATTTATCATATATTATATGTATATAATTTCTATTGTGCCAATTCTTTGCATTGCAGTTTTGTTTTCTGTTTGTCATGTAATGTCCCTTTAAGGAATGTGACAACGCTTTCTAGTTTGGCTATTGCTAGGATAGGGTTTAGGTTAGGCTGGTATCTTGTAGCTCTGATGATTAATACTTACATTTAGCCATGTTCTATTAGTCAGTTAACTTGCTCTCTATATATATGGTGGCCAAACTAGAGAGAGGTGTCGAGCATTGTTATCTGTAAGATATCGTCTCTGTGTGACTACACCTATGTAAGTTGTGAGAAGAGTATTGTTGAAGTTTGGAAGTGTATGAATACACTCTTTACTTGTATGTTAGCTGTCAGTGTTTATGCCACTCTGAGAGCATAGGAAGCTATATAAGATTACTCATTGTGCACTCGCTTCAACTGTTTACCTGTCACTGCAATATATGGATGCTTCCTGGATTTTCTATTAAAAACTAGCAACAACCATCTACTTCCTGCTTTGGTCTCTCTCCTTCATATTCTCTCTACACCACACCGTGACAATAGCTAACTATCTGTAAACCATACTTGCTAACAAGTAACTTTAGCCAATTGAACTTCTGTAGTACTACAAAGTACTGACATGTAATACTACCATTTTCAAAGCATTTTATATTTGACTTGTATATATTTACAAGAGGCTCAAAAATGTATTTCTATTATTTCGACATGTAGTCTATGTTTACCTTAATAGTCACTTTTGCAAGAATTTTCTATGACTTCGAAAACTTCAAGACTGTGTGCATGTGTGTGTGATGGATGCAATGATTGGACAATGAGAATGTAAATGTCAAAGTCAGATTAATTCTACAGGCAGCGAGTCAGAAGAATCCTGCTTTTTCCTTCAGCCCAAGGCCACATCGGCCACTTTGGCCAAAAGTATTATGACTTTTAGCAAGTCATTAAGGCCACACAACGGGGCATCGCTGGCCATGACCGTTGTGGCCATCATGAAAGTCCTACCCTAGGCACAATGCTGCATTTACTCTACTTGTTTTCAGCTAATTGTTCAGCGATTTGATCTTGACATCTACTCATTGCAAAGTGTGTTGTGTGTTGTAAATGTTTTGGACTTGTTGTCCCAACAAAAACTGATGTGGAGCATAGCAATAGGACATACATTTAAAAAAAAAATCTTCATTGTCAGTGAAGTGGGAATTTATGACATTTCACTGGTACTGGGAAAAATCTACATCTCATCATCCACCTTTGTCTGACATCACCCATAAATCTTTTCAGCAATTAAATGCAAAAACATTTAGATATTTTCTATTAACAGTTTTCCATTACAATTGTATTTTGAAGATTGTTGGCACAACCCTGTGACTAATTAGCTAATTAGTGTTTTCAATTAGTAAAACCATGTGAATGCATCCATTTTGACATCAACTTCCCACCTTTCCCACGTTTTTGTGGACCCAGTTTTCCTGAATCTTCCCGGTGACCCCTAAGTTTACTTAGCTGTAAACATGCTGATGTATGTTTGGTAATGGTAGTCTTTCTTTCGTACTATTTTCATTAAAGTAACATTTTAAAATAGCTGCCAAGTGCTTAAACAACAATCTGTATCTTTACCCCTCAGCAGTTTCTTATTTTTATTACTAGGTACTATAAGTCTAGCTAGTTTTCTGAACCTCGTTGTTAGTCTAATCATCAACAAAGAAACACTAAGGTGCTTTAAGGTGTAAGAAGGATAAAGGGACAAACCATTTATTTGACAAATTAAAATACAAGTTATTACATCTACACGGCAGTAAAATACTGAACCATGTTTTATATAACCTGTTTTGGTTGTAGAGGCACCCTGGGATCAAGATTGATGCTGAAGATTATCCAGATTTTAGAGGCCAATGCTATTATTTACCTTTGATAAATGCTAAACCACCTACAATATGTCATTAATTAATAGTCATATATGATTACCAATTACCACACTCAAAAGCTTGCTGAATCTAACTAGAACTGCATATAATAGGTAGGTACATGAGTACATCACATCAACTCTAAAATATTGTACAATTAAATTCTCCCACACTCATATCTATTTTTATGCCCTCCACCGTTTTATAATCAACTTTGCAGAGATTGTTTCTGTTATTCTGTCCTTGTAGGTTGTCATCACTTGCAACCATGGCACGAATACAAAACATATATCTTAAAATTGACTGTTTATAGCCTAGCAGTTCTAAAACTACCAGTATACAATCTCAAACTGTGAGGTGTATGTAATGATTACTTGAACAGTTTTAAAACATGGTCATTTGTATCCCTAAAGTACAACCATGAAGAACGTAAGCTTAATCTAAGTTAACACATTAGTATTTTGTTGTTTAAAAATGAATATTAATTTATTTACAACACTGCATCTGTTTTTATTATGACCAGTCGTGATTTTCTGAAAATACATGCTCTGAATGACAATATTTTTATTTGGAATTTGGGAGAAATGTTCTCAGTAGTTTATGGAATAAAACAAACCTTTAAATTTTACCGAAACACATACCTATCAATAAGAGACCCAGAGACTGATGATTTTGCAGTGGTCTCTCATTTTTCCCAGAGCTGTATATTTATAAGAAATATATATATATAAGAAATGTATATAATAATATATAAGAAATGGTCTTACCTGCTTCTGTATGTTGCGAGGAGACTCAACACCCAAATCAAACATTTGCACTTTTGTCATTTCCTCCTTAAAGACTACAGGGATATTAGGAGAAAATATTAAGAGAAAACTTCCTTAAATAAGAGGACAGACTGCGAAAGCACCTGATCAACAGGTTTCATTCTTTATTTTGTTTCAGTTTGGAGAATGTCTGGGTTTAAAAAAAAGTTTTTGTATGTACACCAAACTTTATCACACTGGTTCCCAAGTGTGCCAATATGGATATTAGAAGGTTATTCTTCAAGGTTTACTATTTCCCAATAATAAACACAAAAATAAACATACATTTATTTAATTATTTTGGCTCTATGTAACATTATGTATAAAGTTCAATGTGAGTATTTATTCATCTTGTAGCCAAGAGTCCTCTGAATCCAAAACTATAAGGAACTAGTAGGACCCTTTTCAGAGGCCAAAATATATACTATATACTACATATATTGTGCCAAGTCAAAAGCATAACTAAAACAGAAACGGCACTTTCCCTATTTTTGTTTTCAGTCAAATCGCCTTTTGAACGCGAGTGATAGGAGCACTAAAATTATAGCATCAAAATTGCTTTTTTAGCATCAAAATAAATAAGAAGGCTTGACACAAGATGATACTTTGCTCAAAGTATCACCAGGGGCTGCACACATGAACTTGAGCATTGAGAAAATTGTTTGTGTACTCTTGAGTTTACAAAAATAAAAGGTTTTGTACAACTCACCGTATTTATTCATCTTGTAGCCAAGAGTCCTCTGAATCCAAAACTATAAGGAACTAGTAGGACCCTTTTCAGAGGCCAAAATATATACTATATACTACATATATTGTGCCAGGCAGACTAAAATGAAAACATGGATTACATTATATGCCAAACTATTTTTTGTTTCAGCTGAACAATGTACTATTAGGTTATTATAGTCCTTCTATTGCATTTCACATTCACGTTTTGTTCTGGCGTATTCATGCAATCATGGAACATTTCAGACATTCCATACTTTCCGTAATGTTCACGGTTAAGCGTAAGGTACAGTTAGGCATCACTAATGGTTAAGGTTAGGCATGATGGTACTGAGGTTACGGTTAGAATTAAGAATCGGGTTAACATTACAAAAACTGACAATCGCCTGTGTAGAGAAACGTGCATCGTGATGGAATGGAGAAAGAAAAGACACAACGTTTCCATCTGGATGTAAACTTGTAATCACCAGGGTGAGATTGAATTACTTAAAGCATAACTCTAGTAATATAATCTACAGTCTTTTTTTGAATGTATCAGAGTCAAAAGCATAACTAAAACAGAAACGGCACTTTCCCTATTTTAAAGAATCAAAACCTTATATTGATTCTATCATATGTCCCTATCACTCCCGTTCAAAAGGCGATTTAATCGAAACCAAAAATAGGGAAAAGTGGCGTTTCCAACCTATTTATGCTTTTAAACAAAAGTTTGACTCGGGTACATTAAATGGAAGACCACAGCAAAACAGAATTACTTAGGTTGCATTTTGGCGAGAGTTACGCTTTAACAACAACTGTGCCTGTGGTCTTCCATTTCATCACAATGGCCCTCATTTATGAAACGTGCGTACAACCTAAAAAAGGCGTACGACAGGCGTACACCGATTCCTACGCAAAGCAAGGGATTTATCAATTTAAATGTGAACGTACGCTGCAATAAAATTTCTAGTCTGGTCTGACCTCGTGTACACAAATTCTCTAGTGTGACTAGTGGTGTTCATGGTATAATCACCTGGTTCAGTGAATTGTTGAACCAGCAATCATTGATGAATGTGTGTGCATCGCAACTACCCCATATTGCAAATTACATTTCAGATTTACGAATTAATTGTATACAGGTTTATTTTTTTCCGTTTCACTTCATGTGGCCTAGAACATGAGGGCAGAAATTAGGCAAACAACAATTTCAATCAAATATATATATATAGCAATTTTGAGCGTGGCATGGTTGTTGGTTGCAGACGGGCCGGTCTGAGTATTTCACTATCTGCTCAGTTACTGGGATTTTCATGCACAACCATTTCTAGGGTTTACAATGAATGGTGTTAAAAGGGAAAAACATCCAGTATGCGACAGTCCTGTGGGCGAAAATGCCATGTTGATGCTAGAGGTCAGAGGACAATTGGCCAACTGCTTCAAGCTGATAGAAGGGAAACTTTGACTGAAATAAACACTCGTTACAACCGAGGTATGCAGCAAAGCATTTGTGAAGCCACAACATGCACGACCTTGAGGCAGATGGGCTACAACAGCAGAAGACCCCACCGGGTACCACTCATCTCCACTACAAATAGGAAAAAGAGGCTACAATTTGCAAGAGAACACCAAAATTGGACAGTTGAAGACTGGAAAAATGTTGCCTGGTCTGATGAGTCTCGATTTCTGTTGAGACATTCAGATGGTAGAGGCAGAATTTGGCATAAACAGAATGAGAACATGGATCCATCATGCCATGTTACCACTGTGCAGGCTGCTGGTGGTGGTGTAATGGTTTGGGGGATGTTTTCTTGGCACACTTTAGGCCCCTTAGTGCCTATTGGGCATCGTTTGAATGCCACGACCTACCTGAGCATTGTTTCTGACCATGTCCATCTCTTTATGGCCACCATGTACCCATCCCCTGATGGCTACTTCCAGCAGGAAAATGCACCATGTCACAAACCTCGAATCATTTCAAATTGGTTTCTTGAACATGACAATGCACTGCATGAAAAGTCGGATTTTCGTCAGTAAGCGGCACTGTAGATTGTCGTGGAAGTTCAGGTTTACGGCTGAACACGGCAAATTGCAGGCAACACCGAAAACTGCAGTGAATTGTCAGAAATTGATGTGGGGCTTGCTTGGCAGTTGTCCCCCCATGACCCCCCTCCCCCTCATTCTAGTGGAGGCTTTAACATGTAAATGAAAATGCTGTGAGCTATTCAAATGCAAATCAGGGTAGCAGGGGGAGTTTTACCCCAGGTAACATTTTTCTAAAAGGTATTAACTTCATTTTAAGAAAATCTCTGGTATAAATAGATCAGCTTCAGTATAGCCTAATTATAGACCTAAAATTTAGCTTGAATTGATTTATTTAATGAAAGTATGCTAGACTAATTACTGTGTACGTCATTTGCAATGTTATGGTAAAAAAAGATACACAAAACAATTTATTTCAACAATTAGTTTTAATCAGGCTTTGCCACAAAGGTAAAATGTGCATTCCATGCAAACAATATGAGTCAATATGAGTCTACTAGAGCTCATCCCCTGAACCTAGATGAATTTTCTATAATGATGTAGTGACGTCACCGCAGGTTTTTGGAAAACATACTGTGGTCTAATTGGGAATTATCAAAAGTGCTGAGGTGATTTTAGTGACTGTCATGTCAGAAACATGACCGGCACAATGATACTGAGCTTTTTAGGGTTCTGGAGTATTCCATTAAATAGTACTCCAATATAAGGAGGCACCATAAACAAAGCAGAGTGAGACCATACTCAAAACGTATAATGTTTGAATTTAAATTATTACACAGAATTCTAGTAACCAATAGAAAATTATATATATGGGGGATACAATCTTTCCAGTTCTGCAGATTTTGCTGCGAAGAGGCCGAAGTCAGTAGATCACTTATTTTGGTATTGTCTGAATGTAGCATGTTTCTGGTCACGGGTGCAAGAATGGCTGAAGAATTGCAATATTTGCCTAGAACTAACGCTACAGTTGGCAATACTTGTTGACTTGAAAAGTCATAATCAATTAATCAAAGCTATAATAATTATTTAAAAGGTATTAACTTCATTTTAAGAAAATCTAGAGTTAACCACACATCTCCCAGTAATGTGTTCAACAGGCAGAAATGATGCTGGGTATGATGTGTCTGTTCCCTGCATGCTCCAAACTTCTATTGGCTTTCCATAAAAATGTCTGTCTGGATGGGGATGAAGCCATGAAACTTGTGCAATAACATGTTTGAATCTAGTACCTTTTAACACAACATTAACAACTATAAACTGCTTTATAATGGCTGGTCGTAGTTCTGCAAGAGGGTATTTATATCTGCCAGAGTTGGAAACACAGCCTTTTTGCGGGCTCGGTAAACATTCCCATGCTAACCACAAGTTTGTCTCAATAACATCATGGAGTTCCACCAGAGGCATCACTGTGGGATTGTTAGAAATGTGGGTAATGGAGTACTTTGTGATTGGAGGAGCTTGACGCGCCTTCTAGCCCTTGTCCAATCATGTGTGAGGTCATGGGCATGATTCATACAGCAGCAGTATATTTATTTAGTATTATTCGTGATGGACCTTTTCCTGCATTTCCTGTGTTTTTGCTTTGCGATTTACAATGGCTGGATGGCGTCTCGCATTCAACTCCCCTCTAACTCCTCTGCATGGACGCGATCAACCCCTTTCATCCAGTCCGCAGACCGGTGAAAAGAAACTGCTGAATGCTATCAGTGGGATGTCTCGTCAGCTAACTCTGCTTGGTGCCGATGTGAATAAGCAGTACACGGTAGTAAACTCCAGATTGCTGTTCATAGAGGATAGTTTGGCTGCTTTGCAGTCAAAAAAACTGTGTGGAAGGCACTAACACCAAGAAGAGAAGACAGGTCCAAAATCCTAAGATAGCGGTAAGAATATCTATATAGGCCTTAACTTTTTTCTAAATAGTCCAAGTTAAAAGTAGCGAGAAGAACCAGTGTAAGTTGCTTAATAAAAGTGTATTTTTTGCTCTTTATTTACAGGAAGCAGTACGCCGTGTTCAAAATTCGGAGACAAATCGTAGGCGCTACGAACCGGAGCAAGGGTATGATTTAAAGAATATGCTTACATTATTCTGTATAAGGAAATTGATATTTTAAAAGATTCCGATCTTAACCGTACATTTTTCTTTTTCAGACTCACCTCACCTCCTAACTACTCTGTGACCTCGTACTTGCTCGGAGACATGTCTGCAAGTCCATATTTACACAATGCTGATAATGACGCAATTGTTTGTAAGTAACTTACTGTTCTCCTTCCTTGTTTAATTTTACTGTGACTAAGTTTTTTATTCATACCACTCATTTAATTGTTTTCCAGCCGCCTGTAAGACGTATTACGAAACAGTACGCAGGAACTTCAGGTACAAACAACCAGATCTGGCATTGCATGCGGAAGCTGTGAAGAGTTTAGCTCGGAGTCGAGCGAGAAGAAAGAGGGTAAGACTATTAGATTAGATTTTTGGTTAATGTGACTATTTTTAATGTACATTGATAGATATGTCGTGTCCATACGCAGTGCATCGTGCAGTACTGATTGTGTTTATTGATTTTTTTTACAGCTGCTGGAAACGAGACAGAGTGTGCTAGCTACGGATGAGGTGGACCTTTGGAAGTGCGTCACATTAGACCTGATGTCTGACGAGGAAGACTTGTTGGCGGGGTGTCTGGATGGATTGTGCAACCTCCGGCTCTTCGCAGCCAGGAGCTCACTGTGCTCTGTGACACGCTGCAGTCGAGATTGGAGGCAATTCCAAAGCACAGGGCAATGCTCCACAGACTTCTGCAAAATGGACCAAATTCAGATACAATGCCGCTAGAGACCTACAGCTCCGAGGCGGCAAACAGACCCTTCACCGTGCTGTAGATTTTTGGGATCTGTTTCATAAGGCAAATCTCCTATGCTTTGTACATAGTTGTGTTTGTTTTAAAAATAAAGTTCTTTCAATAAAAACATTTTCCTTTCCTCAATTAATGAATGTCCTTGATATTAATAACAGTCTAGCCCATAGGATAACAATGTCATGAATATAAAACATAATAGCATATCATATGAATGCATAAATATATGTGTATATATATGAATATATATATATATATATATATATGATTATTATTGTGATTTACATTTATAATGACCCAGGGTGACCAATAGTGACAGATCTGCCAACCAATCATGAGTGAATTGTGTTGTTTAAAAGTAGTGGTTTCATCCAATACTGAGGGAGAAAAGTCAGGCCAGCCAAACATTCTCTGGCCAGGCGTGGTTTCGCTGCTATTCATATGCTAATTAGAGCCATTAGGGCCCTCGGTGAGCTCTCCACATACATCATGGTTCGTTTCCGTCAATATGTGGCACAGACGAACGCGACGTTTGCAGGGTGTAAATTGTCATTCACTGCCGAAAATTAGGGAAATTTCCGGGCTTTTACGGGGACGAATATCCCACTTTTCATGCAGTGATATGTTCACTGTATTAAAATGGCCCCCACAGTCACCAGGGCCCGTATTTATCAAGCTTCTTAGAATAACTCTTAAGAACACTGCTAAGACTTGACTTAAGAGTAAGAAAATTCTTGGCTCAAAGCTGCGCTTAAAAGTTAGTTATCAAACATCTCAGTCCTACTTTTAGTGAAGTGTAGGACTAAATCTTAAGTGTCAGTCTTAGAGTTGATTCACGACACTTTGCTGTGCCGCAAACGGGATTTTGGATGACGACATAGGCAAGATCCAATCACTGAATAGCTGTACTTGTTTAAGAATATTCTCAGATAAATTCACATTCAATGGTGACATTCATAAGAGGAGTTGACATTCAACAAACATTTGACAATAAAGAGTTTTCAAGAGAATCCATTATGATATACACATTGTAAATTTAGATCAAAAAAGGTTTCCATTTTCCACTATTTCTCAATTAATTATTTCAAACGTGCTGTTAACTGACCTACCTATATATAGCTTAGAGTTAACGATGTAATCATAGCCACCATGGATTCCAGAAAATAACCGAACTGGAGAGAATAACAAACACTGCTTGCTGTAGTTGAATTTCTGAGTGGAGAATGTGGAATCTGCGCTTCCACTGGCCAGTCCCTCTCCACCACACTTCGTGTGATACGATGTGCCCTGTGAAGGGATATATTATATATCGCCTATATTAGGATCCAGTGTTCTATAAATAAACTATAAAACAATTGTGAATTGAGCTTACAAACAGGCTACCTTATGTAGTTCATTTGGGCTTCTGTCAGTGGCATATGGAAAGGGGTGAGCAGCCACGAGCGCGTATCCTCCGGCGGCAGAAAGTGCCTTTCAAACAGCTGCTTCGGGCCAATTTCAATCAATATCGCGCGTCATGGGTAGACCCAGGCCATTTGGGTACCACATCCAAAATGTTGTGGTCTGCATCAAACTCAACTTGTGCGTTGATGCTGTGGTAACTCTTATTATTCATATTAACATTATCGTTGACGCTGGGAGCAATGATCTTTATATAAGTGCCATACATTGCGCCTACTACTCTTGGGAAGCCGGCTATTTGCATGAATTGTGTTTGCTTCTGTTGGATTATGTGGGGTGTTGTTGGGAAGTCAGTGAAACGCGTGACAATGTGTAGAGCTGTAAGTGCAATAATTGTTTCTATTACAAATCAGCTTATTGATGGTTGTGATGGGCCAAAACATCAGCATTGCGTTGAAATGACTTTTCTCACTCAGTCGCTGACGAAGATGATGCCTGCTCTGTCCAAACAATACCGTTTTTAATTAATTAAGCAGCATCAAACAATTAAAAAAAAAACATTTTTCCTCTCCTAAAAGATTTGCGCACGTCTCTTTCTACGCCATTTCAAGCCCCTACTGGCAACTCTTAACCACTTAAGAGACCTCTCGATCTGTCTTAAATACTGGGAGAGTAAGAGTGATTCTTGGCTTTGAGAAATTTGATAACTTGCTTTTACACTTAAGTTTGAGAGTATGAGTAAATTCGGTCAATTCTCAGCACTTAAGACTAAAATGGCACTTTGAGAAGCTTGATAAATACGGGCCCTGATCTCAACCCAATATAGCATCTTTGGGATGTGGTGGAACGGGAGCTTCGTGCCCTGGATGTGCATCCCACAAATCTCCATCTACTGCAAGATGCTATCCTATCAATATGGGCCAACATTTCCAAAGAATGCTTTCAGCACCTTGTTGAATCAATGCCACGTAGAATTAAGGCAGTTCTGAAGGCGAAAGGGGGTCTAACACAGTATTAGTATGGTGTTCCTAATAATCCTTTCGGTGAGTGTATATATATATATATATATATATATATATATATATATATATATATATATATATATATATATATATATATAATTTAAACAAGCGCTTTGGCAGTCCTGTAGTCAAAGCGATGGCAGATCTGGAGGACCTTAATGCGTGCCCTCTACATTGGGACCTTTCAGTGGGAGATCAGGGACAGGTCTGGTATATCACAGCCAACAATAGTCGAAGTATGCCAGCAGCTTTGGCGGCTATGAAGTCCCTTTCTGGTATATTCAAACTGTGATTGAAAGACAATTTTATGAGATTGCTGGCTTTCCAATTGGGGCGAATCGGGCAATTGATTGTACTGCGTCTGTACGCATTTATCAATCGCAAAAACCTTAATTCAATTAGATCATATGTGATGCCAGGATGTTTGTTCTGAATATGGTAGCCTGGTGGCCGGGTGGGATGCGCGACTCTTATTTTTTGCGTTGGAACAAGGCTACAGGAGGGCACACTGCAGGGCTGGATTGATTGATTGATTTTATTTGACACATTTTTGTTATAAGAAATGATACAGCTTTGCACCATACGTTAAAAGAAACAAAACTAAGTCAGGATAACACAATAAAGCCCTGGGGCTTATTTCCATTGTTGTCCATTAGGGGGAAAAGCAAGTTGCAGCAGATCAAGCATCAATCACATCCATACATTTATATTAAATGGAGTCATCTCCTCAGTGATTTACGCCCTCGTACAATTATTATAATAGTTCTACATAGTTCTTTGGTGAAACGGTTGGATGTGATTCCTCTTGGGGACAAAGGTTATGCCCTGACTGAGTACCTTATAACACCACTTGCAAATCCCCAAACTAGCAGGAGCGCAGGTTCAACAGTGCATGCACACGAACCACAATGGAGTGATGTATAGCTTTGCTCAATGGCAGGTGGCTCTGTCTTGGGTAAGCAGGGTGGGGGGGGTCTATACACCCCAGAGCAGGCCTGCAACATAATTATGGCATGCGGGGTTCTCCACAATATTATGCAGGAGAACGGTGCCATTCAATGAAGATCAGTGGCCACAACAGCCACCATTGGGGGCTCTATGCAGGAGACAGGATCTTATTCTGCACTTTTAATGTAGTAAATGCTATCTTGGGTAAGAAAGCTACTTAAAAAAATACAACATGGAATGTTCAGTATTTTAAAAATGCACTTCAGGTTCTTGTTAATCGCTTTCAATGACTGTAGCAGTAACCTCAACACCGCATTTTACTTGAACAATCAATGCCCAATTTTAAGCTTCCAAATAAAACCAAGCGGTTGGCCTGCACCTAAACCCGAGCGCCTCTTTTTATCTCAGAGAAATTCAATTTCTTTGCCGGATTTTGCTTATCCATGTTGTAAATTCTAAGGGCGAGGCCTCTAATCCGTGTATATATGTGGGCGTGATATTTAAATGACGATTGATTTCAACCGTCTGATTTATCAAAACCCGTTCATTCGTACGCTGGAATTGATTGATACAAATGTTTTGTAAATCACACGTAAGTCTTGTCATAAGAGGATTTCAGCGCTCAGATCTACACTGGTTTCTACACACGTTTGATAAATGAGGGCCAATGTTTTTCAGAGTGGACACTGACAGCTTAAATCTCTATGATAGTTTTTTGTGGCTACAAAAAGGCTTCCCCTAAACCATAATGTTGAACAATCTTTTTTTCAGGTCATTTGTTTTCAGGCCATGTTGCCACTCTTCAGAGAAGAGTCAAAGAGAACAACAACTTGCAATTGGCCACCTTAAATAACTTTTCTCATGATTGGATACACCTGTCTATGACGTTCACTGCTAAATGAGCTCACCAAACCAATAGTGTTCCAATTAATCAGTGCTAGGTAGCTACAGGTATTCAAATAAACAAAATGAGAAGGGTGCCCCAATTTATGCACCTGTCTAATTTGATGCATTTTGCACATTTTCTGTTTATCCAATGAACTTCATTTCACTGCTGAAATATTACTGTGTTATTCAGTTATTTGATAGATCAAAATGAAATTGCTGATCCAAATGCCCAATTATTTATAAATGAAAATCATGGAAATTGTCAGGGGTGCCTAATCCTTTGCATACAACTGTATACACTTTCATGAACAATCACACATAATCTCTCAAGTCAAACGACTCAAAGCAATACAACACCATGCATTGAATCCTTACAACTCATACTGTAGAGCAGGGGTCATCAACTCCAGTCGTAGAGGGCCGAAACACTTCAGATTTTTTATTTTACCTAGTAGTTAATTGCAATCACCTGCTTTCCCAGGTATAAACCAGTCCCTTATGGAAAAAGAGAACAAAAAAGTGTTTCGACCCTCCAGGACCGGAGTTGATGAACCCTGGTGTAGAGTGACAAATGAATACTCTGTGAAAAAAGCTAACCCTAATAGGAATTATTCAAGGTAATCAAGTAAGTTGCTTTAGATATCCAACTGTCTATTTATGTACTGGTACTGTAATTTCATCATCAGGTGGATTTGTAGTTCTATACATGTTTCATGTTATTTCAGTAAATAGGCTATATAAAATGACTGTGAGAGGTCCGATGACCGATGGGCCTCAGGACCCAGCAGGGTCCCAGCGGTTAGCAGCGACAGAGAGCAATCAATGCTGAGGGTAAATTAGTTATCTCTCTCTTTTTGCTTATAATGCAGGGATGGACATGGGCGGAGAGGGAGAGTGGAAGAGACACCATATGGAGGAGATTAAGAGAATAACACACTTTGAAGTGCATTCTGTGTTGTTATGTTGCTCTAGTGATAATCCTAAATTATATTGTTGTATAGAGTGAGTTAATTCGGGGGAGATCCCTAAGTGTTTTCTTTACTCCTCATGTTAATCTCCAAGTGGTGTATGTACTGTACTATCACTGTGAAGACAGACTTATTACTATTATCACAACCCCTGGGCCTGATCCAGAGGACCCCGACTTGGGTCCTTTAACATTACAGTATGCAGCATTTATCTCTTAGATGCTTATTGCTGTTCCGTGTCTTGCTAAACATTCTAAAAAAGCAACACATATTTCTGATTTGTAAGTAATTGGATTTATACTGGTCTACAAAGGTTTTCTAAGTTTTACTTTTTTCGTAGTTACTGCGGTGTCAGCATTGGGGCTCAGAACAGAGAGTGAATCCAAACGCAGACAATGGAGTGGTGAGTAACAATAAGAATGATGTTTATTGTAATTATGAATAAGGATAACTGAAATGACTGGAGAAGGCAGGCAGGTCCCAAGGGAGCAAGGGCTTCGGATTATCGACCCAGGCAGGCACAGAAGCAGGTAGCAAAGTATGGTCAGATGACTGGAGAACACAGGCAGGTGTCCAAGGGAGCAAGGGCTTCATTATCGTCACAGGAAGGTACTGGAAGTGAAAGCAATGTAGAACCAGAGTTAGCAAAAGAGGTTCCTCAGTACGATCATAATGACCAGGTAAAACAAGTTCATAACTTACCAGTGAGCTATAAAAAACGAAAACCTTCAATTAGAACAATGGCAAACATTCTAAAATTACAGAACTTTATTTACCTGGGCCCGAATTCATAAAGAATCTTAATGCAAAGAGTAGCTCCTAGTGAGAAAATTCGAAGAAACTTCTTAGAAATGTGGGCGTTTACTCTTAAAATTAAAGAAAAATCCTAGTAAAGAAAAAAGTAATTCAGAAAGCATCTTAACTCTTAAAAGAGGTCCTAAGGTCAAAATTGGTAGGAGTACAGACGAGGACTTTTAAGAGGCTTAAGAGTTCCTTCAGTAGAGAAAACGGTGGAATTACAAAGAGGGAGAAGAAATGTGTTGCAGACAATGGATGACAGTGAGTCAATACGACGCTATAGATTAGATCGTGCAGGGATCATGTTTGTGACCGATCTTATTAGAGACACGCTAACATCTCTGAAACAGCGCAGAAATGTCATAGTGCCAGAAATAAAAGTAATCACTACATTAAGATATTTGGCAACTGGGAAAATGCAACAATGTAGCAGTGATGATTTAGGTCTGTCACAACCTTCTGTAAGCAGAGTGATCACACAAACAATTACAGCACTTTCAGAACCTCCTATTGTGTCGCAGTGCATTTCCTTTCCACTGGACATTCCCACCTTGCAGGCATAAAAAACTGCATTTATGAATATAGCAGCCTTGTTGTCGGAGTAATTGATTGAACCCACATCCGAATTATTCAACGTGATCTCCAAAATATGTGATACTACCACGGACACTTAACTTCAAACTCTGTGGCAGTTTCACGGAATGGCCGAAAATTCTGTGAAACTGCCACGGATCCCTAACTTCTAAATCCGTGACAGTTTCACGGAATACTCAAAATCGCTCAGTTTTCTCCTTCTTGGATAACCAACCAATCACAGTCTTCAAAAGATTGTGTCATACATAGCAACGGGGTCAGCCCCGCCTCCTCACTAAGATAAGAGTTTTTGTCTTTTCCTTGCTCAGAGTTGCTCTTAGATTGGGTTGGAATCGCTCTTAAGCTAAGACTCCTACGTAAAAGTTTTTAAGCTAAAATAGGAGTTTTCTAAGAGGATTCTTAGAATCTTTATGAATACGGGCCCTGGTCATTAGTGTCTTACTGAGGAACTTCCAAAAGTTGTAAACTTACCCCAACCCAAATCTATTACTGTATATATGCCCATCTCTGGTAATAAACAGCACAGTACTCAGACTGGCTAGGTACTTGGAGTGGCTCGTGACTTAACGTACTAGGAGGTGCAATAATCTGGCCAGGACTGATCGCTGTCACCTCCCTTAAGAAGGTAGGGCAGCAGTAAGCCCAGGTGTGGCAGAGGAACAGGTGCTCGGGATCAGTGCTGTTGAGAATGGTGCTCTGGGACTGGTGCCTTCAGGAGTGCAAGGAAAACAGGAACTGGTACTCAGGAACGACAACAAACAAACACAGAAACCGACCAAACGCACACACAAGGGAATAGAGCTGGGCATCGTTCAAAATCTTTCGATCCAGTGCCAATTTCGATACCGGTTCCATAACAATACTTTTTTCAATACCATATGTTTTAAAATCAATTTCAACATCACCAAAATACAGTAAACCCAAAACTTTTATTTTCCACCTTAATTGGGAATCAGTAAAGCACAAAAAATAAAAATATAATCGACCATTCTTAGGGATATGTTGACATGCTCATCGATACGGCCAGTATTATTGCGAACTGATAATTACCTTACAACGCTAGTTGTGAGGGCATAATTGAAGTAAAAAAAATCACTATTTTAAAACACTCCAAATACATGCAAACCAAAGCATTGAGAACGTTGTAAGTGTTCAGAGAGTTAATAACAAATGTAATTTAAAACACCCTACGCTATACAGGTGCCATCTTGGCAAAACAGTCTCGACCAGTCGAACCAAACACAATTTGCTCAATATATCAAATAATCGCACAGACGTAAAACAACTTGTGTAGTGTACTTAGATTATTGTCGATCTTGTCCCTCCGGTATGGGTCGGCCTTTCCAATTTATTTTTGGAACATGGAAAAAAGTTTGTACAGCCCTGTTATCAGAGTGAGGAAATCTTCAGACTGTACAAAACACTGCATATCTTGCAGATGTCACGATGCAACAGGTCCCACTTCGTGCAACACATGCCCTCCTGTTCAGTGTCCATAGTTTCACAATGTCTGCAGGTACACCACCAGGTTCACGAAGTATGAGGGTGTGTTGCGGCATTGAGAACAGCTAGCTCTCTCTCTCGTAGCCCCTGCACGGAGCTCCTGCAGCTCGACTGGCGCTAGCTATGGGCAGTTATCTTTTGAGGGAGCGGCTTTCAGAGGTTAAAGTATTGTATGACCACTTAAAAACATTGTTCGTTACACTTTTTTTCCTGCAAAGTAAAACTGTACTTTAATATACTGTGTAAATAGTTTAAATTTTTCAAAAAAGATTCAGGGACATTTTGATTGGAGAATGCAGACGCAGTAGTCTACAATATTTATTTGCTTTCCTAAAAAGTTTAAAAACAACAAGGCGTTATTTAATGTAAGAACGTAATTCTAATGTGTATAACAATACAATTACATTGATTTATTATCAGTCTATGTCCCCAAAAAACATATCTAGGAAGCATTAGAACTCTCCCGTTTCTTTTAAAGTGGGCTAGCACCACCACACAGCGACGAGTATAGACCATTTATTGGCAACTAAATGCACTGATTGGTGCCGCAGTAGGAAAAGCACCACTTTATTGTGTGACATCTGTATCTGTCAAGTATTTCTAAAATGTGTAACCTTAATGTTACTTCGAAAAAACAAAGATATTGCCTGATCCAACAGTAATTTTATAAATGGTATACGACTGCAAGTATCTTCATAAATCCTCCATGTGGTGGTGGTGTCTCTTTCACATGATGTGTTTTAATTTGCGTTAGACAGCCAATCGCCGGCGACTTTAGGTCCTTACATGCAAGTATGCTACATGATTATTGGCTCACAGATGCTTTTGGAAACTAAATCTGGCTAGAAAAAAATATATTTCAATAGGATCGTAATATTTTAGTCGGTGCCATGAAAGTATCGACGTTCGGTGCCCAGCCCTACAAGGGAACCAGGAGCAGGGTGAGGAAACACTAGGAATAGGGAAAAAAGATCAAGCGGCCGGAGACCTGACATGCAGTTAGCCTTTGTAGGGCAGTATATACTGTAGCACTTTGCTACACCTAGTGTGCTTCACAAAAAAAGGGGAATTTGTAACATTGTGAAGTAGCAGGGATGATGGAGACATTTGCGAAATAGTTACAGAATTCAGACTGACTGGCGTCAGTAGTTTAGCCATGGCTGGATAGGAAGTAACAGAGAACAGGGCTGTATATTTAAATAATCAGCCAATCAGAAGGCTGTAGTAGATTATGTCATTTTGGAAATAAATTGTTTGGTTGCCACGTATTCATTGTCTATCTTGCAAAATAAACCATTAATGTATTTTGCTTTCTTTCACGCACTCTTTGTATTCTTTACGTAATAAATTAGACACAAATGTAGCTACAGTAGTTTGATTAATTCAAGGCTAGCTGTCATTTGGCTTGCTAGCAACCAAGCTGAATTATTTAGCTACATGCCATTAGCATGGCTATACTGTACAATATTGTATCTACTTTACCAAAGATAATTAAACAGTTATCCTTTTTCGAAGCAGGAGTTTTTTATCGTTTCCAGGTACATTGGATTGAACTCAGTGCTAGCTTGCTAAATTTAAAGGTTGCTAGTTAACTAGTGCTCTTGCTAGATAATGTTTGTGCATGGTAGCTAACATTAGTGTTTGATAACTGATGATGTTATCTAACTGGTCCATTTTCATCTTTGCGTTTTCACTGCTAGGAAGATACCTAATTAACAATCCTGAAAGTACAGTTAGCTAATTAGTTATGACTACCTATTATCTGTTTGTGTCAGCTTGCTCTCATTTGCATAGCTAACTAACAAGCTACAGCGAACTACCTAGCTAGGATACTAATATTCTTCAGGCTGGTTTGTTAAGCAAAGTGATAAAAATGTTTTTCTACATTACTGTATGGTATATGTGTTTGCTTTTCTGTTGAGTTCATAAATTCCTGTTACATTTAATGACATTTTGCTGCTGCTCATTGTGTTACAATTTAACTTTACCTAGGTAAATTGCCTTTTGTGGAATTTTTCCAGTTGTATGTTGCTGGAGAGAATGTGAGAAAAAATTGAGTTGTTTAATAAGTAAATTTACACTAATGTTCTTAACATTCAGGCATGATGGACAGACACATTGGAGGAAGAAGGTAGAGTAGGCTACGTGTTTTCTCTTTTAGTACATACAGTAATATCTTATATTCTCTTTATTTCTCAGTATCAAAATAAGTAAATCCACTCCTAATATTCTCCACTTTGGTGTTGGGGAAGTTATGATATTGATTCGTAATGTGAACTTTTTGTTGGAGAAATACCTGATATTGGCAAAAAATGCTTTAAACAGGTTGATAGAGAGACACATTGGGTAAAAGAGTGGGGTAAATTATATAATATTATCTTAATCTAATATCTTATTCCCTTTGTTTTCTCAGTAACAAAATAAGTAATTCCTCACATAAAGTCTTACACTTTGGTGTTGGGTAAGTTGTGATATTGACCTGTAACTTGAACGTTGTTGGAAAAATGTCTAAGTGTTCAAAATATGCTTTCAGATATTTCAGAAATGTCAGTGCATCATGAGGGGAAATACTTTTGCTGGCTTAACGTGTGTAATGTGGGTATTTCCTGTTCACTTTACTGTTTAAAAGCAAGACATCTAAAGATTCATTGTACTCTTTATCCACTCATCCAATGCATTGAAATATTGTAAGGCACTGGTCCAGCAGTAGGGTTCCGGATCTATCTCCAACCATCAGTCACATTTTGGTCATTTAGCAGATGCTCTTATACAAAGTGACTTACAGTAAGTGCATACATTAAAAACAAAGCTAGGTGAAACCACTACATCTTAGTAGTGAGTGCATTCTAAATTAATCAGGAAAACTGAGGTAAATTAAAAAAAATGTGGTGGCCATGGAGCTAATTTAGCTACTCAGAAAATCGAAATCAGCAAATCATGGACTTATGCACTACAATTAAATATATAAGGTGTGTCCCTGTACAGGAAAGAAAACATGCACAGCAAGTTGGATGTTTGTGTGACTCACTGTTATTAACACTCTTTTAGATCTGACAGATGATGACTAGAAGCTAACAAATAGAACATGATTACTGAAGATGAAACTGGCCTGAAAAACACATCTTGGCATTACTAAAGACTGAATTGCAGTATTAATCTGACTTGCTAGAGCTGCTAGAACAGAGGTTGGCAAAGTTTTTTGCTTGAAGGCCACATTGAGTTTTTGAAACCAAGTGAATGGCCGAATAATAAAGCTATGGCTGAAAAAATTGGAAATGTAAATTCATAAAATTTCCCACCCACACACAATTATGTGCGTAGCCTACTGAAAATAAATGTTTAGTATTCTAACACCATTTCCATGTTTGACTTCTCAGAATTTAATCACTACTTTTTGTTTCAAGCTCATTTAGCCTTTTTGAGAAACATGCTCATTACCGTTGGAAAGAGGATGTTCTTCTGCAAATAATGAGGGGTGGATTGTCTGTGTGGGCCAATCACAGCCGGAGATATTGAGTCTGACATTTGGGTAAGTTTTGTAGACTTTTTTAACAAAAAAACATTACTGACAGGAAGCAGGACAAAACAAAATTCCTGCAAGGAGGCAGGATATCACCCTGCACTAAAACAAGTTTTTTGTGGGGGTGGAAGGGTTTTTAAATATGTATAGGGAAATTGGTAAGGAACTTTGCATACAGTTTACTTATTTGTATATCCCCCAAATTGGGTCACAGTCTCAAGACATGGGGGCATGCCAATATAGATTTTACAGTGAATGTTGATCATGGTTACATGTATCTTACAATAATTAACTATAAATTAAACCTATATATTATATATTTTTTTGTGTATATGACATCATGCATGAAAATTATTGTCACAAAAGTTTGGGTTTGACTTATTCAACTTGTAGGTAACTTCTGATTCCAAAACTATAAGGCACTTCACTGTAGACCCTTGCAGAGACTAAAATATCAACATAGTGCCAAGTGGACTTCAACACCCTTGAAGGGTTTAATTTAATTTTGATTACTTTCCATCTGCACGATTGTCTTGGTAATCTAAAAAATGCTAACTGGTTTAGAAACAAAAAATGGCAACTGAACTCTGAAAAGACAAACAAGGAGTGTTAGAAAACTAAATATTTATTTTCTTTAGGATACACACGTCATTGTGTGTGTGTTTGTGTGTGTGTGTGTGGGGGGGGGGGGTAATTTAATGAAATAACATTTCCTATTTAATGCGGCCCTTCGCTTGGTGTCAAAAACTCAATGTGGCCCTGTTGTGTATTATTTAATATACTCATTAAATTTATTTACTCAGAGTCCGGAGAATGTGTAGAAAATGGATCATAGACTTTAATGTTTAAATCCACAGTTAAAGCCAGTTGTTTCTGTCTTTCATTTTTATGCAGAGAATGATGTCACAACAGAACCGAAATACTGATTCCCTATTGGTCCAATAGCATTAGTACCAAATCCCACCAATGGCTTTAAGCCCTGGATTCAAAATAACTAGTACTGGTTAACTAGGCTTCAGCTTTTTTTGGAATTCTATATGTTAACTCCCTCCCGTAGGCTCAAACGGCTTCAGTAAACACCTCTAGAGGGACCAAAAGGCTTTAAAAACATCTGGCTATGGTTCTCCATTTGGTCACACTGGCTTTAGATTTATATACATTGCATTCCAGTAACATCCTGTCTCTTGAGTTATTAACACTGTGTCTGCCACATTCTACAGTCAAAACAATATTCATAGTTGTTTAAGTCATTGTAATACTTCTAATAGCCCTAAAAGCAAATAATACTTCTAAAAGCAAAAAATCTGAGGGAGAGGTCTTGGCATCTCTGGCTCTGCATACTCCAAGATTGCATCCTATCTGGCAGGCCACTCTTACCAGGTGACATTCTAATGCACAGAAATTCTCCACCGGTGTTCCCAAAGGCTCTGTTCTAGGCCTTCTTGTCTTCTCTCTCTACACCAAATCCCTTTGTGTATCGACCCTATCTTCAGGGAATGCTAAAACCCTACATCACTACACTGTCCCTTTGTTCTGCCATCTCTGGGCTCCTAGTGTATTATTAATCCTAATGGTTATAATCAACCATGAACCTAGAGGAAGTTTGGATCAATCAATTAAACTTCAACAGTACCAGCCTGAAAACATACATTTTTCTGTAACTAATGTGGTTTTGGATAGCAATGGGAGGTATTTTATTTTATCTGGCTCCATCTGGAATTCCACTGTCACAAACACATTTGATATTTGCTGGAGATCTGAACTGTGGTACAGACCAAAACCTGGACTGCTCAAATCCCAGACCTATGCCTCCCTGTAATGTCTAGGTCTTTCTGTCACCCTTGCCCAGTAGATGGCAGGTGAACATGAACTGAGACTTGGACTCCTTTATTATCAGTGACTTGTATTGTTTATGTTTCTCATTTATCGTGTATGTTTATATAGTTTTTCTATTCATATTCAGTGCTATGCATGGTGGTTGCATTTTCCCTTTTCATTTGTACCTATTCCCTTTAAGGGGTTTACCACGCCTCTCCCCCAGCCGAGGTTACTAGGAAGTAGAGAAGTTTAAGGAAAGCTGTATGGAGTAGATTGGTTTGATTACATATTAGGAACAGCCGTGTCCTGTTAGTTCAGTTAAGTTCTGGTATATATGCAACCCCGACTAGGGTAGAGGCGTGTATTATTGCATACTGTATTGTGTTGGAGTTTGGGTTGCTGAAACCGGAACTAATGTCTGGTAACTTTGTGAGAAGTGAGTCGCCTGAGTCTGTGTTTTATATGCATCCAGTGTTTATGTGTTAATTCTGTTAGCTACCCTGTGCGTCAACAGGAAGATACATAATGGAGTGTTAGCTATTCAGCGTTCATGCCGCTGTGGAGAGCATGTAAGCTATATCTCACTTCTCTAATATAAATGCATGTTCGACTAGGCTGTACCCTGCAATCGGCTAGAGCTGTTTTTCTGGATCCGTTTAAATAAATCCAGCAAGTACCTTGTCAACTGCCTACTTGAGTCCTCCTCTCTTCCTAATACCACCAACACGTGACACTTTCTCAGATTCATAATTAAGAATGGATGTACCGATCCTGGAGGTTTCAGAATCCACAGGCACGTAAGTACTTTTTCTTCTCTAATGTACAGATGTAGATACAAGAAAGTAGTGCCTATCCTGCCGCGGCACCAATCGGTGAATTTAGTTGCCAATCAATGGTCTATACCATTGGTGCTAGACCACTTAAAAAACAACGCTCCTAATGGGTTTGTCTTTTTACTGTACCATTGATGCAGGAGTTACAGTAGCCTGCTCTATTTTCCAAAATGCATTACTGAATCCTTTGTGAAAAGTTGTACTGTAGCTATTTATACAGTATATCAAAGCACAGTTTCACTTTGCAGGTTAAAAATGGAAAACGAACTACATTGATTTTAAGTCTTCATATGAACTCAAGGAAATCCTCACAGATATCCTTTTTCTCATTTTTCATTTAAATTGTATATCGTGATTGTAATCATACAGTACCTAAATCAATTAAATGAAAACACATCCTAGAGTATTATCTACTGTATATTTGTGAATCAACAATGTACCGTTTTATTTGTCTAAACAAAATAAAATACAAATATTTAAACAAACTACGCCTGTATTAAGGTGATTGCATTCCCTGATTTCATATGAGCCCTGTTCATGTGAACGTTTCTCCCATGCTTACAGTACATATTTATTTTCTGTTGTCCTTTTCACTCTGTATAATGCAGCTCTTCTCCCGGGGATCCCCCGTGTTATACTGTACGTCACAATGCTATGAGCAGAGCTCTTCATGGGGGAATCCCTAACATGGCATTGACCGGGTATTTCAACCTTGATGACCGCATTTCGAATCCAGCAAATTGTAATAATCACAGATATACTAGTTGTACTTTTTCTTGTATGTAACAAAATTATTTAACTACAGTTTATAAATCTAAGTCAGTAGGCCTAAGTGATGGCTTATTTATTCATATTTGTAATTGAATTTATTTGAAAAATGCTAAGAACTAAATATTATGTGGGCAACCAATAATGAATTGAATAAAACCATAATTGACATTCATTTTTTATTAAATCAAACACAAAGCACAGCTCTAAGCAAAATTCTAACCAAAGGTATGCTAATCAGATTTTAATGTATCCAAAACACAGGGAAAAAAATGTACAGTGCTGGAGATGTATAGAGTTGCAGGATACTGCCATTCTTACAATTTTACATTTTAGTTGCCCCTCTACCCAACTCCAACACCACAGGTAAAACAGGTTTGCTCCCAGTTTGTTTATGCCTGCATTTACATTACAATGTCTCCTACCTCCCCACCAAATCTGATCAACCCCATCAACCCCCCTCAACTCCCGTCATTGTGTGATCACCCTAAAACAACAACTCAGTTAAAGGCTGGGATGATGATATGAGGAAATTCATGCAGCAGCGAAATTATGGAAGATCATTCAGCAGACTGAAGAATTTTAGATGGGATTATGTTTTGTAATAATTGTAATACCAGCAATGTCATTATGAATTACCAATATATATATATCGGTTGTAACAAGTAAAGTTACATTTTTTGTTACTTCTGTTGCTTTCGTCAATGAAAATTATTATTGAATCGTCATCAATGAACCTTTATCACGTGACGAAAACAAGACGAGATGCAACGTAAATGCTGGTCATTTGATGATGACTATAATTAAATGTATATATACAATGTTGTTGACGAATAAAAACAAGACTAAATGTTTTTTACAAAATAAAAACTATGCTAAAAATGTTTCTTCATTTTTGTTGAACAAAACAAGACAAAATGTTATAAAGTTATTTTGTCTCGTTTAGTCATTTCCAGGTAATCTCTACACGTCTGTTATTCGAATATTGCCATGAAATGAAACAGAAACAGGTAGTTTTGCATTTTGTAGCACTGATTCATTGTTATTACACAGAAACTACCAAACGTATTTCCAGGTAAGAAGTCACAAGATTAAACATATTTTTTTAAAGTATTTCCTTGAATCAAAAGGGAAATATTTGTAACAAAGGGTAAATGAATTCCAGCATTATAATATGGTAATTCCCAATTTTAAATTCCAAGAAGCTTTATCTAATTTGGAAGGTATTACGCTGATAGTAGCCTATACTACTGTGAAAACATGAACATATAATACCCCATTATTATCATGTTATTACAATATTACTATAACTATATTACCATTATCCAGATATACATATGGTTATCATCAAACCCTTTCTTAGTTATTACATTGGAAATTGTACATTATTACTGTGATGTATTACCCAGCTATTACTATGGTAGTTACATGTTATTACCTATATATTACCTCTTTAATTTCACACTGTTACCCCACTATTACCATCTTATAAAAATGATATACGTGTATAGTCTCTGAATTGGTAAAAGGGGTTTCGATGATGTCCATTCCATGTATTTTAATAGGAAAACTAAAGTGTTATAGAAAATATATATGTATTAGGTATATTATGATATACAGCACATACAGCAAACACTGGAGTGCAACATCTAATTATATAATTTCACAGGGTTTACCCCTGTGTCCCTGTGTTATGTCAGTAGTTTGCACTCCCCACTGCCTCCAATCCTATATTTATCTCCCGGACATTAACATCCACTCACTCACCTCCATATAAGGATTTACTATGCTTGTTAGGGATTGTATCCATTACCTTCACCTGGTTCCCCTTAGGTCAGTAGTGTATGTATGTAGTCTCCTTCTGTTTGCTTGTTCTTGATCGTTCATTGTTCCATGTCAGGTGTCTTACTACATTACATATTTCTGCTTTGAGAGAAGCTGTGAGTACCAGTTTCTAGCGTTTTGTAATTTTGTAGATTTGTGTCTTCCTACAGTGTTGTGAATGTACGTTTCTACTGTTCTGTTATATTTCTTGGTTGATTTCTACTAACAGAGTATTTAAGTTGAATCATTTTGTACTCATTGAGATACACATCTGCCTCCTGCCTACCTTTATCCTTAAAACTGTGACAACAATAAAAACCCTATGTTTTCAAAGAATACCTAACATAGTTACACAGCCACCACCCCTTTTATATATATAACCAATGTATTTACTTATATATTTATTAGGGAAAATTACAATAACATAGAAAAAAAAGGAAATGCACAAGAGCTTCCCCCGCCATCCCACTCCTCCCAAACATCCAAACAAACCCGATCTTCTCCCCAGCCCTCCCCTCGATCCAGCACACCTGGACCTCCCTCCCCCATTGCCCATCCCTCCCCACACCCACTCCTCAATCCCGTAGCCCACACAGACAACCTAACAGAAATACCCCCATAAACACTTGGCAGCACTAGCATAAACAATTACATTATTATGTTGTTTAGAAGCTGCTTGCTGAAAGAGAAAGCCATTGGCTGGTTGATTCTTATTTTCCACCCTGGTTTTCCAATCTCTGTACAATCACATGTATTTGGCTATTTTTTCAGTACAGTGAGGTGGAATACAATGTTTACAAGACCGATTATGGCAGATTCAACAGCTGGCTTTCTCTAACACCTTATTCATCACAAAGGATTTCCTGAGGGAAATTAAGATTCAGGGAAAGGGTGGGCAAACCCCCCACTGGACCACACAGTCATTGCCCGATGGGTGAAGACAACATATTCAACTAATGTAACACAACAGTATACTGTACCAAATTATATGTTTCTTGATCATCCCATAAAGGGAGTTTTTTATTATTTCATGTACTACAAGGTTGCACAGGTTATATGATTTTCCACAGGGTGACTAGTATAGTAGGTTTTTCCTTGTTATGGTAAATAAGTTGAAGAAAATATGCAATGTAGCAATAATATGAGAAGAGTCTGCACTGTTAGAAAGTTCCGTCTCCAGTGAGGGGATATTCCTTACTAACCGTGATAATTCTAAAACAGTTTAGCTTCTGGAAGCATCCCTGGTTTGAGTATTGGGCTGGATACTCAAACCTAGCAGATTCCAAGCTAACACCTGTTAGAGCACAGGTGAACTCGCTCAGGTAACTTATAAAAATATGGAGTCAGATTTATAGATATTAAATATTAATGTGGTCAATAAGATCACTCTCTGCTATTTTTATTAAGCATTCCTAGCTTATCAACTCAGCACATTGCCTCAGGGGGGAAAATGGACTATATTAATTATTGATGTATTCATTTTCACTAGTGCATATTAATCATATTTCTCCCTCCCGACTACAAAAGCACTTGTTGCTAGTCAAGAATTTTAAACCTCTTTACAATCAAATGTATTAAATGTTATTATTTAACCATAACTGCATATGTTTATTCTGTTAGGTAGGGAGAAATAAATAAATAAATACATAAAAAAATGCAATACATTTTACCAATACAGGTGGGAACGGGTGTAGGGAGTCCTGAAAAAAAGAATTAACCAAAGGGAGGCCTACCAAAACATTTCTGAACCACTGGTAATGTATGTATTATGTAATGTAACAGTATATTGTAAACAACAGTAAAGTAGTTAAAAACTTTTACCCTTCAAGGTCTAAGGGGATTTAGGTCCACCTGGCACAAAGTTGACCTTTTGGCCTTTAGAAAGATACTTTGTACTTTGACCTACAATGAAGTGCCTTACGGTTTTGGACTCAGCAGACCCATGGCTACAACATAGTTGAATTAAATCCAAAATCCTGGGTCATTGAATTATATGTTTAATTAAATATTTATCCCAAAAAACTAAAGAATTAATGTGTATTTGGTTGTTTTATTTGTAAAAGCATGTAAACCATTGCATATTGTCAAGCCCCCAGGGTTCTTGGACCAGTGTGCAATGTTTGGGGGCCATAAAAACAAGTCAACCTCAAAATGTTGTACCAATTTTTCACTATATACTATACATTGTTGAAATTCCATTCATTTTTCACTTCCAAAAAGGGTTGTTGTGCAGGTTGTTGTCCTACATCATTACAGAGTTGTTATTTTGTCATTTTCACTTCCTACTTCCTGCCTGTAATGTATTTAGTAAAAAAAGGTGACTTGGAGGCAACAGAGCTCCGGCTGTGTTTAACCCACAGGGATGATCAACCACTCATTCTTTTCAGCTGGTTTTCCTCTTTCCAATGATACCAAGCTTGATAAGTGTCGGGATCAATTAGAGGGATACATTAAATAGTGGGTAAATGGCACTTTACTCTAAGTTCCTCTAGGGTGAATGTCCCTGTACTTACTGTAAGACACTATGGATAAGTGTCTGCTAAATGACTAAAATGTAAACAATTTAAATATTTGATGGACCACTTAATGATGGTTGTGCTAATCAATTGATGGTATCTGTACTCATGCCCTTAGAAACCTTTTGACTCAGACACAAAAGAAAGAATTAAACCTGTTGAGCAGGTGCTCTCTCACAATCTGACTCTTACCATATTTCAGTTTTGTTTGAATGGGAAAGTGCATTTGATATGGTTTTAGTCTCCTTGCAACATTCATTTACACACCTTTCAACCAGGACAGCAAGGTGAGGCAAGGTAAGATCATTAAGCTAATTAAAAATATAGATTATGATGAAGTTGAAGTCTTAAGTGATGATGCCTATGTTAAAAGGATTAAAAAGAGATGTAAAATAGACTGCATGGGAGAGTATCCACATGGTTAAGTAAGGTTCATAACATGGAATGACCTTGCTTAATGACAAGTAAGGAATTTATTTCAAATCTATCACTCAATTTTTGTATTTAAGAGATACAAATTATATTTTTAAACTGCTCAAGTAACCACTACATACACATCACACTTTGAGATTGTAATACTGGTAGTGTAGTACTGCTATGTTTTAAACAGTACATTTTAAGATATTTGTTTATTTTGTGTAATGTTGCTGCCAGTGTTTGCCAACATATGGAGACAAAGTAACAAAATAAATCCCTGCAAAGTTGATATATAAAATGGATTGTGAGCATGGTCAGACATTGAGATATGAGTGGGGGTGAACTTTAATATACAATACAGATGTATACAAAAGTTTAGGCACCCCTGACAATGTCCATGATTTTCATTTATAAATAATTGGGTGTTTGGATTTCATTTTGATCTATCAAATAACTGAAGGACACAGTAATATTTCGGTAGTGAAATTAGGTTAATTGGATTAACAAAAAATGTGCAATATGCATCAAAACTAAATTAGACAGGTGCATAAATTTGGGCACCCTTGTCATTTTGTTGATTTGAATATCTGTAACTACCTAGCACTGATTAATTGGAACACACAATTGGTTTGGTGAGCTCATTCAGCCTTGAACTTCATAGACAGCTGCATCCAATCATGAGAAAAGGTTTTTAAGGTGGCCAATTGCAAGTTGTTGTTCTCTTTGACTCTCCTCTGAAGAGTGGCAACATAGGGGCCTCAAAACAACTCTCAAATGACCTGAAAACAAAGATTGTTCAACATTATGGTTTAGGGAAGGCTACTAAAAAGCTATCGCACAGGTTTAAGCTGTCAGTATCCACTGTGAGGAACATAGTGAGGATATTGAAGACCACAGGCAAAGTTCTTGCAGGACAAGAAAAATATTGTAAATGCAAAGGCAGCAGATGGTGAGAACGGACAAAAACAGCCCACAGACCACCTCCAAAGACCTACAACATCATCTTGCTGCTGATGGTCACTGTGCATTGTTCAAAAATTCTGCACACTTTGCACAAGGAGAAACTGTACAGGAGAGTGATGCAGAAAAAGCCTTTTTTGCACACACACAACAAACAAAGTCACTTGAGGTATACAAACGTACATGTGGACATGCCAGGTTAATTTTGGAAGGTGCTGTGGACTGATGAAACAAAGATGGAGTTATTTGGTCATAACAAGGGGCATTATGCATGGTGGCAAAAGAACACAGCGTTCCAAGACAAACACTTGCTTCCCACAGTAAATTTTGGTGGAGGTTCCATCATGCTGTGGGTCTGTTTGGCCTGTGCCGGTACTGGGAATCTTGTTAAAGTAGAGTTATATGGATTCCACTCAATATCTGCGGATACTTGAAACTAATGTAGAGGAATCAGTCACAAAGTTGAAGTTATGCTGGGGCTAGATATTTCAAAAAGACAAACAACCCAAAACACTGGTCAAAATCTACTGTGGCTGTCCATGCTCGGCCACCATCAAACCTAACTGAACTGGAGATGTTTTGCAAGTAGGAATGTTCCAAAATACCTTCATCCATAATCCAGACACTCATTACAGGCTATAGGAAGTGTCTGGAGGCTGTTATTTCTGCTGGAGGCTCAACTAAATATTGATGTGATATTTCTGTTGGGGTGCCCAAATTTATGCACCCGTCTATTTTCATTTTGATGCATATTGCACATTTTCTGTTCATCCAATAAACCTAATTTCACTATGAAATATTGCTGTGTCTTTCAGTTATTTTATAGATCAAAATGAAATTGCTGATCCAAACTCCCAATAAATGAAAACCATGGACATTATCAGGGGTGCCTAAACATTTGCATACGACTATCTTAGAGTTGATGTGATGTACACATGTACAGTTTTAGCATATGCAAGTGCTTTTTAGATTCAGCAAGATGGGTTTTGAGTGCTGTATATTTTGCAATCCATTAATTAATGTGCATTGTTGTGGTTTAGCATTTAACAAAGGTGGTGAATATACAGTAGCTAGCATGACCTCTAAAATCTGAGCAATCTTGATCCCAATTATAAGGAAGGTTTAGAAACGGTCTACAATCAAAACATGTTAGTGTAAAAAAGGTGAAAGCAATGGTTTAGTCAAAGTTACTACAGTATACAGTGCATCCGGAAAGTATTCCCAGCACCTTACTTTTTCCATATTTGTTATGTTACACCCTTATTTCAAAATTGATTACATTCATTATTTCCCTCAAAATTCCACAAACAATACCCCATAATGACAATGTGAAAGAAGTGAGTTTGAAATCTTTTTTTGCAAATTTATTTAAAAAAGCACACTGTCACGGTTCTGTCGTGGGTTGAAGGAGGGAGACCAAAGCAGGAATGTGGTTTGCAGATTTAATGGAATACTACAGTGGTTTCCAGACTTGTAATACATAGAACTTAGAAATGTATGAGAAGATAATATACTGTGCTCTTACAGGTGGCACAGGACACGTTTAGTAAGCTACCTGAATAGCACACATATAAGCAGGAAAACAACAAGTACACATATTCATTGCCCAACACCAATCTATCGCCCAGCCAGCGTCTATATAGCATAACTAATTGTTGAAGCACCTTTGGCAGCAATTACAGCCTCAAGAATTTTTGAGTATGATGCTACAAGCTTGGTACACCTATTTGTGGGCAGTTTCTCACGTTCTTCTTTGCCGGACCTCTCAAGCTCCATCAGGTTGAATGGGGAGCATCGGTGCCCAGCCATTTTCAGATCTCTCCAGAGATGTTTAATCGGGTTCAAGTCTGGGCTCTGGCTGGGCCACTCAAGGACATTCACAGAGTTGTCCTGTAGCCACTCCTTTGTTATTTGGCTGTGTGCTTAGGGTTGTTGTCCTGTTGGAAGATTAACCAGTCTGAGGTCTGGAGCACTCTGGAGCAGGTTTTCAGCATGGATGTCTCTATACATTGCTGCATTAATCTTTCCCTCAACCCTGACTAGTCTCCTAGTTCCTGCCTCTGAAATACATGCCCACAGCATGATGCTGCCAACACCATGCTTCACTGTATGGATGGTATTGGCCAGGTGATGATCGGTGCCTGGTTTCCTCCAGACATGACACTTGCCATTCAGGCCATAAAGTTCAATCTTTGTTTCATTAGACCAGAGAATTTTGTTTCTCATGGTCTAGGAGTCCTTCAGGTAAACTCCAGGCAGGCTTTCATGTGCCTTTTACTGAGTAGTGACTTCAGTCTGGACACTCTACCATACAGGCCTGATTGGTGGAGTGCTGCAGAGATGGTTGTTCTTCTGGAAGGTTCTCATCTCTCTAAAGAGAAATGCTGGAGCACTGTCAGATATACCATCGGGTTCTTGGTCACCTCCCTGACTAAGGCCCTTCTCCTTCAATCGCTCATATTGGCCGGGCTCCCAGCTCTAGGAAAAATCCTGGTGGTTCCAAACTTCTTCAATTTATGGATGATGGAGGCCACTGTGTTCATTGGGACCTTCAATGCTACACTTACTTTTCTGTATCCTTCCTCAGATCTGTGCCTCAATACAATCCTCTCTTGGAGGTCTACAGACAAATCCTTCGACTTCATGGCTTGGTTTCTGCTCTGACATGGACTGTTAACTGTGGGACCTTTTATAGACAGGTGTGTGCCAAATCATGTCGAATCTGAATTTACGACAAGTGGACTCCAATCAGTTGTGGAAACATTTCAAAGATGATCAGTGGAAACAGGATGCACCGGAGCTCAATTTTGAGTGTCATTGCATTGAGTCTGTGAAAACTTATGTACATGTGCTTATTTTTTATAAATGTATAATAAGATTTCAAACACACTTCTTTCAGATTGTCATTCTGGGGTACTGTTAGTCGATATTTTAAGGAAATAATGTTTATATCTTACCAAAACCACGATTGATATTTACTTTACTCTTTCTATTTCTTTCATAGGTAACTGTTAAGATATGAACTCCCTTTACCTGATCAGTTCAGTCTTAAGTAGGGACTTCCCAAAACTTGTGTACTCAGAGTACTTCAGAAAAGTACTTCTACTCAGTACTTTTACAACTTCTGCTTTAATCATGAAATGTATTACACTCTAAAGACATATCAAAAACATTTTTGCTAAACTCATAGCAAAGCTAAGCAGGCCAGCAACACAGGTATTTTTCAATGAAATTCCACACTTTCTTCTCCAGTTGCAATGACCTCTTATTCAAAGGTTGTGGCTTTTCATGAAGCACACAATCTGATCCTCTTTATACCAGCTAATGTCCACTTGTAGAGACGTGTGGAGAAGTACTAAGGACTTGATGCATTTTCATTGTTCCCTTGACCGGAACAAGAGCAGGCTCATCATTAATTTCCTTTACTTTCCCTCAACCTCTTGTTCTCCCACCAAAAAGAGTTCTACTGCTGTTCCCATGTTTATTAGCTGGTGGAACATGGCCTCTGCATTTGGGATATCTAATCCCTGGTGAACAATCTGATCAGCTGATCTTTTCTGCCCCCCTCCCCACTCCATCTGGAGCCCCTTTCCCATGGTTGGCCTCAAAGAAGTTCCAGCTGATGTCTTTGAAGCCTTTCATATAAGTGTCTTTAGACAGTAAGTAAAAGTTTTTTTTAAAAGTCTTTTGTCTATACTGTGTAGTTCTCTTACCATGTCGAGCACAGGACAGCACAGGAGATGGGCCCAGATGGCAGGGGGATCATGTCGTCTGGAAGGGGAGATTGAGCAGAAAATCACAGATTTTTCAGCTGCAGTGTACAGCACTCCAGTATGAAGGGTTGCTTGTCGTTCCGGCCCTCCAAAATAGACTGACTGTATTTCTTCAGAGTATTTGAGAGTAGTTCTCGCTGAACTCTACATACAGTAGACATTCATTGTTCCCCAAGATTTCTCTGACCTGTCTGTAGGCTCCATACTGCAACCGGATATTAAAGACATGCCGCCTAAATCTGAAAAGCCTGTTATGGAATTCACTTACAAGAGCCTCTTCAGTTATCTGCACATTTTTCATTACAGTAATCACTGATCTTTTTTCCAGTCCCTTCTCCACTGATCACTTTGGCATCGTCTTCCAGAGACGATTGAGTAGGTGCTATCTCTGTGTTTGCAGGAGGCATCAACATCATCCAACTGTAGCCACAAATCGGCGTTCTCGTGCTGGTGTGTGTTCCCATTTTGGCAAACTGGAATGCCCCGGAACACATATTCCATAGTGTTCAAATTAATTATATTACAACATTCATGGTTACTGTTACGCATGAGGTTACTAACCAACGCAGTCTCACAGCATTTCGTGATATAGTCACGCAATTTTAATCTGTTGATTTGTGTACTGTACACAGACACGTTTCTAATTTTTTTCGTGTTTCTCAGGACATTTCCTTTTCGTGTCTCTTAGCACATTTTAAAACTAATGTATTTCAATTGGAAAGCATCATGACGTAGCATTTCAGTAAAAGGGATTCTTAATATATTTTAGATGGGCTTACGAGCAAGGTTTCAATCAGAGTGGTTATAGTTAGGGTAAGGGCTTGGGTAAGGCTTATGGTTAATTTAATGACAGGAAGTAAAATCATATTTTACATGGGCTTAGCAGTAGGCTTTCAATGTGGTTAAGGTTAGTGTAAGGGTTTGGTTATGGTTAATGTAATGATACAAAGTAAAAATCGCCTGTCTCCATCAATGCACAATGGCCGTTTTTGTGTCATAATGGGAACGCCCAAGCCGCAGCTGGACCCTGCTTGGAGGCATAGGCGGGGTTTGACATTCGATCAAAGGGGGCAAAAAAAAAGAATTGTAGTAGCTGAGACCTGGCCTACCACCTGGGGAACACAGCACAAGCATATATGGACAAAACAGATTTTAAATTGCATTGTAACAATTTAACAATTTGCACTTATGTAATCCAATCGCGGCTTGGCTGTCTTGGAACGCAGTATTGCCAATAGATACAGTGCCTTGCGAAAGTAAAAGCCTGAAATGTGGCAAAAGGACGAAAAGTTCAAGGGGGCCAAATACTTTCGCAAGGCACTGTAGATGGTTGTGGAATGCCCAGACACTTAAATGCAACTAAAATGTAACAGTGAACAATCAGTGTTCGGCCTACAGTCTGTTGAGATGCCTCTCCAAACACAGAAACGATGCACATTCACACCATAAACCGTTACATGCTAGCTGAGAATCGCTGAACTTACGTTAGCCTACTTGTCACCTGTCACATGACCTAGAGTCCAGAATTTTTTTTTTCTAACTAAAGCAGTATATTAAATTATCTCATCATGCAAGACGTAATTATTCCACTAATAAAACAATGCAATCACCCATTTCAGCCACCGGGGGGAGGTGCTCCGCCTACCCCCCGCAAACTCTGCATATAGCACGAGGCCTCAGAATTATGAGTGTTGTGTAGACACAGTCTTCACACTAACCATATGCACAGAGTTTTGATTTGGGATTGCACATCGTTGAATCTACAATCTCCTCAAGTTTTTTTTTTCTGCCAACAGATATTGGCTGTACAAGGTATTTGCTATGAACTGTAAGTTCTCGTGAGTTTTGCATTGACAGGTTTCATGATCAGCTTCTCTGGGCACCACAACCCAAAATGGTCATAAGGTGCATGAACTAGCACAAGAAATCTAATGTGGGTTTTCTGAAAGGAACTTCGGTGTGAAGTCTTCATTGTGCCAGTTACCAGGCATTTTTGTTCTTTCTCCTTTTTTTGTTACAGTTTGCTTTCTTCTTGTTGTCATTCGACTAACTTCATCTCTTAAATTGAAAGTCTTTACTTTCTGTATACATTGTGTGTTGCCCTCTGCAGCCGATATTTGTGATTTTTCCAATGACTGATTTTGCGATCAACTGCCTCTCCCGGTCCTTCTTGGAGTTTTTGTATTTGTTTCTGATTTCCTGAAGTATTGACTCAAGTAATAACAATCTCCTTCTAATGCTGTTGTTAACTGTCTGATTGTGCAAGAGTGCATGCACTGTAGAGCGTGGCGATTTTGTCCCTACTGCTAAGTGCTGCCATTAAGTATTTTAATTTTTTTCTAGTAAATCAAAACCTTGAAGGCCCAGGTTCTGGCTCTGGAGAACCTTCTGGACTCCCTGGAGGAATTAACACGGATTGCAATGTCATCCTGGCTCTGGCATTTTGTCTCTACAATCTCTTATTTTCTCGCCATTATTCTCTCTGTGCTTTTCTTTCTCTTTCACTGAGGTCTGACACTTTAGTTTTTCTTCCTTACTCTGTCCCTTCTCTACCTCTCCCTCTATTTCCTGAGGTGTTCCTGTCTGTTTTCTGGCTTAGCATCCCGGCGTGCTCTGTAATGTCTATGCTTTTTTGCAGACAATGGCGCCATTTCCTGACAAACATCCATACTGTTTAAACAAATCTTTAAACGTGCAATATGTAATTTTTGGCCACCAGGGGGCTCTCAATCAAAACAATAGCAAAAGATGTACTTGGATGACGTCGGGAGGTTGCGTGGGATCATGGGTTTTGTTATCGTCGTCAATGACAACCTTCCAATCTAGCGTCTCCGGCAGAAAAAATGTTCACTGACAAAGTAATGTGTTGTTAAAAATATTATA
>JACXGM010000706.1:0-29939 GCA_016801145.1 Umbra pygmaea | reverse complement strand
CCAATGCAAAGTATGTATTTTGTTATTGTTTTGATTGATATTACATATTGTACCTTTAAATTAACTATATAATATAAGTAATGATAAAAAACATAAAAATACATGCCTTACACTGATGAACAATCTAACCCTCTAATAAATCACCCTATTTTATGTACAGCCAGGAGTAACGGGAGGGAACAGTAACACAGGGACAATTTATGCTAAAGTTGGCAATTTTTATTCATGTAATGAACAACAGGCTAGCACATGGTTAGTACACCAGAAGATTTTGTGCAAAATGATTAGCTATATCTTCAAAATCACAAAAAACATATCAGCTTCCAATATAAATCAGAGTAATGCAGGGAACATGTTGTGCTTGACCACATTAGTAAGCCACGCTAAAACATTGATTAGTGTTTTTAATCAGTGTTGATTAAAGAGAGATACCTACTCTGTTCCTTGTATTGCTTTCCCACCAAAAATGTATCCTATTTCCTGAGTGTCAGGTGACTAAAGGAACAATCAGGGGGCGTGTCCAGAAGGATTTTCATCAGAGTAATGTGGGGGGACAGTGAACTCAGGACCATATTTCAATATTTTCAATTTTAAAATATATTTTTAATTTAAAGGTACAATATGTAGTTTTTGGCCGCTAGGGGTCTCTCAATCAAAACAATAACACTATTATGACAGCAACGCAATCTCGGATTTTAGTTTTTTCAAAACAATAGCGCTAATTTTAATTCATTGCAATAATCATTGTTAATTCATTATAAAGCTAGTGAATGGTAACCAAATGCAATTGTTTTGTGTGTAAATAAAAAATAATAGCATGTGATAGCAAAAAATATTAATTTAACATGTTTTTAAAAACTTTTTAACAAAAAAGATTTTAATAATCATGAAAACACGATTACATTTGAAAAACATTCACTAGAGTCTGTTTTATCCAACAATAGACTAATTTTAGAAACACATGAACATGGACACACTACCTATCTATGCAATGAATTAACAATGATTATTGTAATGACTTATGAGCGCTATTATTTTGAAACGGAAAATCAGAGTTCGTGTTGCAAATGACAGTAGTCCAATCGAAATGAAATTAGTGCATGAATCACAATTTCAAGGTCTTTACTAGATAGAAAGTTTTTTACCTTTTCTATGGATCGGAGTTGAAAAAAGCTACTCTTTACTACTGCATTTTCATGCTTGTCAAAGTGGAGAAGAGGATCAAAATAGACTGCCAAAAATTTTTGTGTGATTATGTAGGTTGTTACTTAAGGGACCTCGCTTTTAATGGAGTTGTTGGTAGCAGCCGGGCCCAGTAGAAGTACTTTGGATTAATTTTCATTCAGTTTCAGTGAGTTGTTAGTCATCCAGGGGCCTCATTTATAAACATGGCGTACGCACAAAGAAGACATACGCAGCTCTCTACGCAATAATTAAGATTTATAAAAAGCTAACTTGACGGGAAAATGTGCAGTCCTTCACAGCAACTCTGACCCAGACGTACGCACAAAAACAGGTGAAATGAGAAATGGCGACAATGGCCGGCAGATGGTTGAAACACGTAAACTACTGTAGATCTGTCTGAAACTGCAGAGCGTTGTGTAAACAAAATCGAAATACTGCCTCTCATTAATAATATGAAGATGTCACAAAGCCATGCTTACAATTAACAGCCTGCCGTGAAAAACAAACAAAATAAAACAAGATTGTAAAATAAATGCAACTGAACACATATTTGCAAAAAGAACCCTCAAATATATTCTGTAATTTTATCGGCATGTTATATAATTCATCCTCATAAATAAAACGGTAAACAGAAATAAAATCATGTTTAAAACTGATATTCTTGTCGATGTCTCTGTCTGGTGGAGATAGATAAATAGATGATGATAGATAATAAATAGATAAAATCTATCTTAAAGAAAAGTTTGTTTCAACTCTTAAGACAACTAAATGTGGTGCTTCACCGCATTGTTATGGTTCATTACCCCTCCTGAATTTCACACATCCCAACATGGCTTATGGCCAAACAGCATAGGGGTTGGTTGTAATTAGAATGCTTTCAAATTTAATCACCACTGTGAAACAGATATTGTACTCTCACTGAGCATGTTTTCCTGTGAATGTATTTTAAAATATAAGTTTCCCTAAATGTAACCAACAAAAACCTGCTTTTTCATTTAAATCCTACAGTCTGCTGTTAAAATGAAACTGAAAATTTATAATGGTAGTGGTATGTAAACATCCACCCCTTCTATGGTTTCACTTGCACATGCATTTGGTTTGCTTTAGGTTTTTATAAATGCAATGCATATTTAGAAACTGCTCTGGCTTTAAAGTTTTAGACTATCTTGAGTTAATTATGACCCAGTTGATGATTTTGATAATACAACCAGTTCAAAACCTATCGTCACAACATGGCTAGGATTGTAGACATGATGTGGCAGAAATAAACGTTTAAATGGCAGAGTTGAACTATTATGGTCATTTTGGGACTGATAAGATATATTATGTTATAAACATATATAATGTTTGGTTTATTGAATTGAAGTATTTAAGTTCAATATTGGTTATGTAATATTTGGGGTGGGCACACCACCTTCTGAGCGATGGTCTATATAGCCGGTAACTGGATAGAGTAACTATCCTCACATGATGGTAATCCGTAATCAATGGTGGTTATATAGACTAATTGTCAAGGTCGGTGTGTTCATTTAGAGTTTCGACTCCTGTCCTTGTGGATTTTGTACCTGATTGCTGTGTTATAGAGGACTTGACATAATATTTAAAATATTTATTAGAAGTGCCCTCACCACTAAGTGTTAAAAGTAAACTATATTGTGTAATTTGAGCAAGGCGTATGCTCTGTATAGCTTTAGCGCATCTATGCTAATATAGAGCATAGCATACAGTATATATAATTGTTATTTGTAAAGTAATGGTAAAGAAACAAGTTTTTACATAGATTATAAAACCTTTCCTGAACATTGATGAAGACAGCCAAACCTTTGCATCCATGTTCATGAAACGTAAGACCCTGCTGAATTCCCTGAACTTTGAATACTTGGGAGGATAAAAAACAACTTTGTGGTTTTACAATGTGTAAAGCCCATAAAATGTAAAAGGCATGCAACTATGCTTACATAGATATTTAAACACTAGACTGTGAAAACAGTTCAATTATCTCCCCATTGCACAGAAAAATATCTGATGAACTGTACATGTCTTTTGCTATTTTGTCAATTTGAGTGCAGACAATAAGTTTACAACCAACCCCCCTGCTGTTGTCTGATTGTAAGCCATGTTGGGATGTGTGAAATTTGGGAGGGGTAACGAACCATGAAAACCCGGTGAAAGACCATGTTTAGCTGTCCTAGCAGTTGAAAGAAAGTTTTAGAGAGATTTTCTGCATTTTGTATTGTGAAAAGATAGAACCAAGATTAACCAGGTAAGATTTGAATCTCTATATTCACCCTTTCTCTATATTCAACTTTGGCATGGATCTTTGGGTTAATGCCATTCTCAAATGACTACATGATATTAACAGTTAGTGGACTATGACAGATATTACTATATTGACCATATTGCAATTTTTTTTTAACCCAACACGAATGAAATGCCCTTTTAATGCAAGTCATATTGGATTGTAAGAATGTTTAAAAAAGTACTTTGCTATGAGCAAATTTTAGCTATTGTTTAAATGCCATGCAATATAATAAAGTTGGTTTTATGGTTCGTAGCGATCCAGCCATTCGTAAATGCTCCCCTGATAAGTTTTTTTAAATAATTAGCATGATGCATAATTCTTCTGCTTCAATTCATTTAGATAAGTCTGTACTTCCATAGGCTGTGATTCAAACTGAAAAAAAGACTTGTGTATCACTTCTTTTGCGGTTTTTGGGGCTAACAGACAGAGACATCTGAACACACAGAATGAAAACCATTTAGCTCTTTGGTTGTAAAGAAAGCCCTTTTATAAACTTAAGGCACTATCGTTACAGTGAAATAGATACATTTTAGTGTAAGCTTGTAACCAGACAGATCTTTTGCATTAACCCCTGTTGTTCAACTTGACTTTAATGCTAAAAACAAGTATTTAAAAATTGTCTAACAATACCTTTATGATTTTAGAGATTCTGGCAACAAACACATACACACACAGACACACACAAAACCAAATACTGTACACATGGTTGGTATGACAGGTGGAAATGTATTTAGGCCCTTAACCTTACAAGAATGCTTTTAATTGCGGACTCTTGACAACAAATGGCATCCCCTATCATTTCAAACCTGTCTTAAAGAGGGGCGTGGCTAGTGTGATAGGTGCCGAATTCTATACCTCTATTTCATAGTGTAGGGAATAATTGTCATATACAGTTTTTACAGCTTTTGTAGTCACTGAAAGAGAAAGTAGTCCTTACTCACTATTGCCAAATTCTACTAATCGCCGCTATAAACTTGAACTATAGGACCTCGATGGAGGGCTGTTGGCATTCTAGTGTTTTCTCTGTGGACCAAAGAATGTGTTGCAGTTTACGCTGACTTAAACCACACAGTGATAGAGGAGAGGCTGGACTCTTTGACCAAGATTGCAGGGAGATTGAATTGTGTGTTTTTAGTGATCATCAATATTGACGTCCCACCTGAAAAGTGTGAGAAATTATGGTCCCTTGGAATTTGTTGACTTGAAGTGACATGGTTTATGAAGGGCAGAATGTTCAGTAGTAAAACTGGTTTAGTTTGTTAGGTGATGCTGGATCCACAATACTCAGCATTGTTGGTGTTCACTCAGCATTGCTGAATATTAAAACCAGTTTGGTTGGTGTTATATACCATACCGTCTTTTAATAATGTACCAGCCTGACTCCCAACTTTGATTAGATTTTTATTGTACTCCCTATTCATATGTTGCATGTTATATCACAATATGTACATTTAGGGACTGATTTCCAACTGAGCATTCTACTCAATGCATTCTTAACTAAAGCTTAAAAGCGCAATGCCACCACTAAAAAGGCAACTACCTAGCTGCTACAAATTATGCAATCACTCTGTGGTTTCAAAATTTATTTTCAGTTTTTTTTCACTGCAACCTAGATGTTTCACAGCCTTTGCATTTTAAATTGATATCTGTATGCAGGAATGAGTTGGAGTATCAGTGTGCTATTTCCTTTACTGCTGTTCCAGGATTTTTTGAAGTATTGTTGGATATTTAACCAGTTGCTTGTATCTAGGAAGATCTTGTTTAACTCATGTTTGGTTAAATTCCCCTCATGATGGTACATTTGTATTTTGTAGCTGTTGAGCTCTAGTCTCAAAGTCAGTGAAGTAGAAAGGAAAAGGGTGCTAAGTGTCGAAAAGGTATCTGAACCCCTAACCTAATACATTCATTTCAGATTGGAGGTGTTGGTTAGAGCTGCATTGCCCTATAAAAAAACTCACAAATTTAAGTTTGGTTTTTACTACAACCAATACCTGACGTGAACCATGCCTCAAACAAAAGAGATCTTAGAAGACCTAAGAAAAAAAATTGTTGGCTTGCAATATGCTGGAATGGGTTACAGAAGTAGCTCTGAAAGTCTTGATGTTCATCAGTCCACGGTAAAAAAAATATCAATAAATGGAGAAATTTCAGCACTTTTTACTGGCTTTGAGTGTTGTTCTTTGCTCGGTTTTTAACAGAAAGGAAATGTTCAAATCGCTTAAAACAGACGCGATAGCTGATTCGAACAAGTGATATTTCAGATTTTTTCATTGCAGCAGCCATCGTTGTAATTGTCTGCTTCAACCAAAGACAGTATAAAGCTGCGTTATTGTCATTGTATAAAGTCCACCTCAACGGTTGTGATTGATGTCTCGATTTGGGAAAATTGGAAATGGGCTTGAATGGGCTCTTTTAAAAAAAAAGTATTATAAAGATTGACAGAAAAAATTACAGTAACGATACTGTGTCTAGTAATATATCAATACATTTTTTCAATTTTTAACCCCCCCAACATAATCCCTGGCCCCCATACCACCCTCCCCTGCTAACCATCCAGAAAATTCAAGACCTATTTCTGGCTCCCAAGTAGTTTTGGGTATATTAGTGGAGTGCTTATCACAGGACATAATCCAAGAATAAATTTGTGAAATTACTGATTTCTGTTGAGTTAAATAGCTCATTCCAGGGCTGGATGGGGGGTAATAAAGGGAAGCCAGCAAACTTAGAGGAGACGAAATGTCTCATCTGCAGATATCGGATAAAATTAGATGGGAGCAAGGCGTGTTTGATCGCCAGGTTAGGAAAACTCAAAAAAACTAAATTTACATAAATTTACAAAAAGATCCTTAAAGGTTTTAATGCCATTTTTTTCCCAAAGAGTAAAAGCACTGTCGATCACAGATGGAGTAAATAAATGGTTATTATTAATAGGGCCCAAAATGGATGTAGTGGAGAACTTAAAGTGGCACCGAAACTGGTACCAAATTTTGAGTGTGAATAGTACTACAGGGATGTCTGAGTAACGTGAGGGAGATGTAGGAAAAGCGGAGCATAATAAAGCAGGGAGAGAGAAGGAGAAGCAGGAGAGACCTTCTAGCAGGCACCATGATGTATCAGGGTAGTACAACCAGAATAATGATTTCTACAGGTTGGCGGCCCAATAGTAAAATAAAAAATTAGGAACAGCGAGCCCACCACTGAATTTACATCGCTGACTCTGAAAAAAACCTGCTGATTCTTGGTGTTTTTCCAGCGCAAATGAAAGAGGAGACCACCTGGTTAATTGCTGTAAAAAAAGACATGGGTAAAAACAAAGGGATGGATTGGAAAAGATACATGAATTTTGGCAAGCTAATCATGTTAACAGCATTTATCTTCCCCATGAGATAGAGAGGTAATTTACCCCACCTCTAAAAATCCTCCTTCATCTGAACGAGAAGGGGGGGAATGTTAGCTGAAAGGAGAGCCGGCAGTGAGCGAGTGACATTCACTCCTAGGTATTTGAAACCCGACTGATTAAGTTGAAATGGCTGAAGCAGCTGTCTGCTGAAGCAGCAGTGCGGCTGGATTGATTGGGAAACACTCGCTTTTTTGAAGATTTAGCATATAGCTGGAAAAAGAACTGAAATTCTCCAGAATTGAAAGAACAGTTGGTAAAGACGTTGTTGGATTGTGTACATATAAGAGCAAGTCATCAGCATATACAGCTTGTGTTCAATTCCCTCCCGTAAAACACCCTGGAAGTACGGTGAGGCCCGTAAGGCCACCGAAAGGGGCTCAATAGCATGGTGAAAAGTAGGGGAGAAAGAGGGCAGCCCTGTCTTGTCCTGCGTTCTAGGGTGAAGTAGTCAGAATAATTATCATTGGTACAGACACTGGCCCGTGGGGATGAATACAGTAGCCTGATCCAAGCAATAACTTTATGACCAAAACCAAGCTTTTTAAGTGCAGCAAATAAATATTCCCATTCTATTCTGTCAAATGCCTTTTCAGCATCAAGCGATAACACAACTTCTGGAGATTTTGAGAACTGTTTTGAATAAATAATGTTAAACAGGGTCCGAATGTTAGAAAATGAGTGTCTGCCCTTAATGAAAGCTGTCTGTTCCTCTGAGATGATTGATGGGAGCGTCGCTTCTAGGCGCCTCGCTAGCACCTTTGCGAGAACCTTCACATCCACATTGAGGAGGCTGAGGGGCCTGTAAGAGGAGCAGGCAGTAGGATCCTTCACTTTCTTAAGTAAAAGAGCTATGGATGCTGGTGTTAGGGTTGTAAGAAGCACACCAAGATCCAATGACTTATTATACATTGATAAAAGTAAGGGAGCCAGACGCAAGTGGATTTTCTTAAAAAATTCATTTGGGAACCTGTCTGGGCCTGGGGCTTTGCTACTTTGCATAGAGTTAATAGACTCAAACACCTCCTCAAGCCTCAGAGGGGAATCCAGATCATCTGCAATCTCACAAGCGGCAACAGGGGTGTCTAACGCCTCCGAGAATTGAGTCATATTAGCAGTGTCTATTAGCAGTGTCTGGTGGGAACTTGGATGTATAAAGTGAAGAATAAAATGTTTTAAATGAATTGTCTATCCCATCTGGATCTGAGATTAAACAGTTAGAAGAGTCTTCAATTAGGGGAATTAGACGTGTAGCAGTACGTCGATTTAATTTGTGTGCAAGCAGGCGGCCATGTCACCTTGTTCATAATATGTAGCCCGCGAATACAAGAGTTGAATTCAGCCTGTAGATTCAACCTTTGTTTATATAGCTCTGGAGATGGCGTCTGAGCATAGATACGGTGCAGGTCACAAATATTGTTTGAAAGTTCCCCCAATCTAAGCCTATGAGCTCTATTTAAGTGAGAGGAATAAGTTATGATAACACAATGAGTGTTATAAGCCTTGAGCGTCTTCCATAAAAGACAGGGGGAGGTTGAGTTGGTCTGATTGTCAATAGCAGAGGTAATACAGTTACAGAAGCTAGAGTCAGAAAGGAGAAAGGAGAAGAGAATTAAACCTCCACCGAGGAGGAGAATGGGTTTTTCCTAATAGAGCTAATTCAATTGCAAGAGGACCATGGTCAGAAACCACAATGGGAAAATATTCAAAGGAGGTCACGTGGGCTCTTGGCCAGACTGACTTGCAGAGCAAATCTAAATTTGCCGGTAGTCTGTCAGGGTTCTCCCAGGCTAGCCTGACTGCACACTAATCCAAAATACAGTATGTCCTTGCTTGTTTAGCTTGTGTGCACAATCCGGATATCTTTGACCAAATCTCAGCCCTAACTGACTTGTCTCTCTCCAGAGTCTTTAAGGTCTCCAGTAATAGTGTTGCATATACAGAGATGACCCTTGAAATTGCAGTGCTGCGGATGCACCATCGGGTTGGGAAAAGCCCCTGAAGATTGCACACCACATCTTCAGAGCCAAAAAGAGACCTGAACAACTGCTTATGTTTGGCTGATTTTAAAATGACCACAGACACTCCCTGAACAAAATTCAATGTGTCTGCAATGAGTCTCACTTCCCTTGCTACTTCTTGCAGAATGAGGTCCAAAGCATGGTAACTGCAATGCACATATAGGGACCCTGGACACTCTCCTTTTTAGCTTCGCCTGAACACCATTTATACGGCCAGACATGTTGGACACACCATCAAAACATTATGACAGATTGAGTCACTCACATTATAAAATCCAAGAAAGACGTTTTGTGCCCTTAAATCTGAATCCACAAACTGCAAACAACATGAGAATTGCTCGCTTCTTGCTGATATCGGTTGTTCCGTCTGCTGTGCATACAAAGATAGAACAGTGGCTAGTTTGAGGCATGATTTCACGTTGTATGGAACGAGCAAACATCCAGAGAATTCCTTTTGAATTGTATCGCACATCCAATTGTCTCTGCGTAACATCCATTCTCTTTCTTTCGGGAGCGTGTCCTTTCCAGCATTAACTGCCAGTTAGAATGGCAACCCTTTGCAGCCCAGGAGCTCGATTGAGCAGAAAAAAAGCTTCAGCACAGCCCTTCCCGCAGCCTGGTCTCAAGCAGCAATATCCAAGATCACAGCATTGGTTGGTGTTAAAGCACCCACTGAATATGAGTGTGTAAAGATGGTTATTTTAAGGCTTAACAGGATCTTCATTGAAATCATGGTTTCAGGATTCAGGTTGTGGTTACATCATTTAATCTTTAATAAAGTATCATCTTGTCTGGAAACAGGGACATCTCATAACAAGGAACCAAAGACGGGCTTGAAGAAGAAGGCCCGAATAACAAATGGAACTGGTTAATATAGCCTTAGCATTGTTGTTCACACCCCTCCTAGCAGAATCTCCTCAGACCCGTGACTGTCTTATGTGAGCACATGTATGTGCCGGTCACCTTAACTTCTGTCTAGCATCTAAACAAATGTCCTCCCTAGTTGTTATTCAAATAACTCAGTAAACATTATCTGTCTAGTGTCCTGTCAGTAAAATGTCCTGTTCTATTAGTCTGAATGGCATCTACTATGTATTAGACCTGTGATGGAATTACAGTCTAACAAACATAGATCATACAGTTATAAGCAGTCTTATGTATAACATAGTTATAAGCTATGTCCTAAACCATAAGCTACAGTCTCATTCTGATGTTATAATATAAGAACAGTACCTTGATGGGCTTTCTCTGTCCTAAGTCACTCTTGGCCTTGTTCCCTGTATCAGTCACCTGTTGTCATAGTGACCAACTACTCCTATACTAAAGGAAAGTGTTATCTTTACCATAACAAACCTTTCTGGACTTATGGCTTGACCATGAATCATCCAACAGGCCTCAAACTATAGCTGTACATCTCTCTCATCTAGCAATACCATTCTAAACTGTCCAAACTGTATTTAAACATGATTATATTGAATCTATTTCTCAACAAGTGCAATACGGTTAACTCATGTTAAGCAATTTTGTCACAAGCTTTCTTCCAGTTACTATATCAACCAACCTTTACAAAGGAGATTTGATTGTCATTGGTGAGGTGCAGTCATCTTTTATCCATAGCTTTAGCATATTTAAAACCAATCACAAAGTCAGATTCTCTAATGTAATGCAATTAGATTTTCCATTTGTCAAACCATCCACATTGAAATGAATCCGATCATGTGTCCCAACCTCAGCAGATTCAATGTTAACGTCCAGCTCTCAAACCTCACTGCTCGCGGATGCTGACATAGGCGCAATAACGACGCTAGTCTGAACCGAGTTTGTGTCAGTGTCAGCCTTTGCCGCGTGTTCAGTCGCCGTTTCATCATTGTTGTTTTTGACATCCTTTGTTTGAGATAATTTTTTTTGCTTTTCTCAACCGTGTTACTTGAAAAAAAGTCAGAAATACATTTCTGCTACTTACTGCTAGCCATGACCAAACAAGTGTGAGGTGACGGAAGCACTTCCTGAGGAGTAGGCTAGTGTTTTATCAATGAAATATTTAAATAATTAATCAATAGTTTATATCTTATACACTGCCCATCATTTTAATCCCATATCAAACACAGTATGTTATGTCTATTTTTTGTACAATATTATTAGTTTATGTACAATATTATGTTAGTCCACTGATGCTATGACAAGGGGGGCAGCAACACCTGCAGCACCCCCTTCCCGCGCTACTGGCCTAGACTAACCGACTTCACAAACTAGACACAAACACTTTGCAAGCCATAATCAACAACGTATCCAGTAACAAGCGGTACATTCAGGGGATAAATTGGGATTTGTTATGTGGGGGAGGCTCTCCCTAGGGGGGTCCGGGGCATTTTTAAAAAACATGTTTTTTAAGTGACCCATACAATGTGCCAAACATAATCTGCCACATGAAGAGAGAGTGCAGCATATGACAGTATAGCAACAGATGAGAAGATTTGGATCTGTGGTGACCAGGTTCACCTCACACAAACTTCTTTCTCCAATTCTCTCTACTACAATACACACACACAGACACAGACACACACACAAAAGCAAACAAACACACACATAGTCTAACCAGGACTTAACAAACACTCTTCAAAGCTGCCAGCTTGGTAATCAAGTATGTAGTTTGGTTTACTGGCTCCAGTGGTTGCCTCATTATGACCTGCTTATTATTAAGGTATAAAAATGACGTTAACACTGGTTAGTTATAAAATCAACATTTTGATTTATTTGTGTTTTACGTTTATAATTTGGATTTCACATTTCATACAAATTCTTCCCATAATGGCTGGTGTGAAAACACCTCAGTATTAATCTGCCTTAGTCTGCCTTTTCTTACAGGCCAGGTGCTCTGAAGATCTCCTCCTTGCTACATTTAACAAAGAGTCAAATATATTCCTTATGGTCAATGGTTATTTATGCTCGCCTTTAACTGGTCATATAGGTTTTAATCAAAAACTTCCCAAAACGGATGAACCCAGCCTTGTACTTTTACTTTGGACTATTTACAATGCTGAACATTTGACACAATGTGTGCAATATTAACAAATTAAATGTGCTGTCCTTTATCCATAGTTTTAAGAGTATGGTGATTCATTTGTCTCATTAAGGGAAAATGCCTTGCTCCGCCGCTGAGCAGGTGCCTATCTCCCCTCCCAACACCTCAATTCAGCCTCGAACAAACAAGCATCTACTAGGCTAATTTAACGCTCAATTAGCGTTTAGTCTGAACATAGAATAAAACCTGGATGCGCAATGCGTCAGCGGTGTGCGATGGTCGATTGACAACGAGATTAAGCAGCTGAACAAGAATACGGCTGTGTTCCGATTGTTCTCATTTCAGCTCCGCCGAGACAAAATATACATGCCGTTTAAAAAAACTTTCATTTATTGTCAGAAATATCATGTTTTCAAAAGCATCACTGTCATCAAATTGTATGTGACATATTTCCAGTAGGCAACTGACTGCAAGCAGGCATATCCGAGCAGGCTTATGTGCCGGAGCTGAGCCCCGGAGAGCTCCGGCCCAATTTAACCACTGGGTACATTAGAGCATGGCTTGTAGGAAATCTTAGATCACAGCTCATAATACAAGGCTACTGTACATGTACAACTGAAATAAAATTTGCTTCTCATAGGCTAGCTCTCACCTGCCAATGACAGTCCACTGACTGAAAACTACACGTTTTGCTAGCCACAAAGCAGGAAGTTTCCTTAGCAATTGTAGATGTCACGTCTTGATTTCCCAAGAAAGGAAAAAAAAAATCATTGGATAAATCCCACCATGCGACTTGTTGATGTCATGGGTGTCACGTTGTAAAGCTTGAAGTTTGATTTCCCCCTTTGTCTCCTAGCAGACAAAATCTTAGAGACCTGTTACACTCCCTTAACCATATTCTTATATAACACTGATAGAATCTATTTGTTTTTTCACAACACCAAGCAAAAAGTATCTGAAGATAAAGAATAAGGAAATAAACTTGATTGGCAACCACTCACATCATAATCTTACCTAATTTGTGTGGGAGAACTATGTTTGATCATCATCTGCATTTGGTTTCCATTCTATCCAGGACAATGTATCAATAAAATATTTATTCATAATTTTTTTAAAGATCTACACACATCATCACAATGTACTATATATGATAATGATGCAAATACTGCAAGTAAAATCTCAATAAATATTAATTCCTACTATGTTTTCAGCAGACTGTATTTCAATATTAAGATGCTACAATGGGATGATTCTGAAATATCTTTGCTGTTCTAGGCTACTGGTTATACAAATAAGCCAATGAGTCTAAATTAGTGCCTCATAACCAAACAGAAGAACATGAATTATATGCATTAAAACATCAAAACACTCTCATTCTTAAGTCTGATGTCTGTCAGAGAGAATGTGTGAATCAATCATGCAACTACTTGGTACTAGTATGAGTATGAAATACAAGAAAACATATTGATATATCATTTTCATATGATGTTCATGAATGTGAAGCAATTTTTATCAATGTGAGTCCAATAGGGTTAATATTGCTTACACTTTAAATGTTACCATAACATTGTGCTATATAATAAAAGTTAAGGTCTTTTGCCTTGGTATGACCGATTGTGATTTTGTGGGCATAGCTAAAGCAGAATACAGTAACTTCAGAAAAAGGATCAAAGGTCAAATTAGAGTTCAAAATTTTATTTTTGACTTGTAGTCAGAAGGTTGCCAGTTCGATTCCCGACTGAGCCAAATGTCGTTGTGTCCTTGGGCAAGACACTTTACCCTAATTGCTTCCAGGTCGTTGCTGTAAATAAGAAATTGTTCTTAGTCAACTTACCTGGTTAAATAAAGGTTAAATAAATAAAAATAAATAAAAATTATTAGGACATTAAGATAACTTTGGAGTCAGTTTTCTCAGTTTCACACTCTGGCAAGGTCTTTTGCCTTAGTAGGGCAGAACAGCTCCACCAGCATGTAGAACCAGTTCCGCCAGGTTCTAGATGCGTCTCAATTACCCCATGCCCTTTCTGGAACTCAAACCTTTCGCAAGATTTTTGCAGGGTGACAGCCTCGTTTGGAAGCTTGTACTGATAGGCTGCATGCAGTCATGTCACGCTGTCGTAAACATGTTTTCCTTTTACTTCTGCACTGATTGATGCCATTCCTGCACAGCAGGACATTTAAGGACATACAAATATATTTCACAGTCAAACTAGCAAACCGGATTTAAAGAGTATTAAAAACCAAAATAATAATTGTTGATTAAGTTGGAAAAACCACTGGTCTTTCACATCTTCAAGTTTGTATAATTTAACTTGTACTGTACAATAGTTGTTCAAGACACAGACCAAGAATTGCTGACAGAAACCATATGTGAACTGATTCCACACTGTAAAAAATGTCTGTAGATTTTAAGGTGAAAAACTGTCAAACCATGACGGTAAAAGACTGTAAACTAAAAAATAGGTTGAATAGAGTTTCTGTAACAGTGAAACACTGTAAATGTATTCATCAGCCAAAACATACATTTTTGCATCTCTTTTCTGTTAAAAATACTTTACTCCACTGTTAAATATACTCTTGCACTGTGTTTATAACAGAACATTTTATGTTACAGACTGTTATATTCACAATTAAACAGTCTTATTTGAGTCTTATTTCATGGTCTTATTTCAGTCTTATTTCATGATACACATATATATTTTTACGGTAAAATACAGTACAATACATGGTAAAATACATGTAATTTTATGGTACAATATAAAATGAAAATAAAAACTTAACTCAAAATCAACAGTACTAATATCCTTTTACCGTAATAGTGGAAAATGTTCTACCGTATTTATTATGGTAAAGTATATTTGCTTTTATTTTCAGAACTATATACACCTATCCCTGTGATTTCACCTAACACTGCTTCACAGAGGTGAGAAAAAAGAGTGGGACAGAGTTGTTATCCATCACAAACATATAGATGGGACAGTGTTGTTGAGAGATAAATGGGTTACCTCCCTTCACTACAATCCTCCTTTGAACATATCTGATTCTGGATGAGACAGGTGTTGAGAAAACAGCAATGTAGACCCAGCTTAGATGGATATTGGTCCTTGGCTTTGGTGTTGAACATTGACTTAACATTCATTAATTTTTAGCTACTACAAAATCAAAAGAATATGTATGTTTATGCTTTGGGAAAGAACAATTCTTCAAATTTTCCTACCACTCGTAAGAGACACCTCATACGGGGCACCCTATTGGATAGTGGCATTTTAATAAGCAACACTTTTCCTGCCAGATTGAACTCACAGGTTGTTCTCTCTGCCAACATTTTCGAAGGGCTTACCATGGTATTGTTAGTAGTACACAATGCCATATGGCATACAATCTGTTACATCAGTCACAATTCATTATTATGGATTAATAAACCCTATGCATATTCAAAATACCATGTTTAGTCTAAAAACGGCATAGCTGTAAAATGTTAGTTTTTTTCCATTTTCCTCCCTTCCATTTCCTATTTGCCTTGTTGGCAGCTCCACAACTCCATGGACAGATCTGTGGGAGGGTGAGGGGCGCGCACATGGTTCATCCAACCACATGCCGCCCAGCCGCCAATTATATTCACACTGTTCACCCAACACAAAAGTCGTATCATGCACAGGATGATTATGTTCACCAACTATACTTCCACAATTGAATTTATAGGCACCTGATCTGGACACAAGGAGTCACTGGAGAGAGATGTGGCAGAATAGATCTCACTTATCTAACCCAAATCCTTGGCAGCGCTATGCCAATTTGCGCTGCCTCCCGCAGGAGGTCTGGGGAAAGATCATGACGTAGCATGTAAATAGCCTAGTTTTTGGTAGGGCGGGGGTCGGGGATGGTGGACGGGCGTAGTATAACTCCGCGACTTGCATCCCAGTGTTCGCAAGTTCAAATCCAGTCGGACACATTGTGTGTGTTTTGTTCTACATTGCTTGCGTCATGCAGACACGCGATTGTCAGTTTTTGTAATGTTAACCCTAACCTTAACCTAAGTAACGTCATATCTAACCTTAACCCTTAGTAACTTCACGCCTAACCTTAACCGTTAGTATACTCCTATCTAACCCTAACTGTGAAAGTTGCAATATAATTTCAAACGCTATGGAATGTATGGAATGTGTGGAATGTTCTCGCATAAATCCGCTAAACGAAATGTACCGGAGCAACGTAATTCAAGTACAAATATAGCCTAATAACGAAACGTGCAGTTCAAACGTAAAAAGGCCCTTAATATGTCGGCATACAACGTAATTCAGGTTTTCAAAATAGTTTCCTGAGAACGTAATTTGGGAGAAATTCTGAGATTTACGGTTGGTTCTGCAGTGCAGCAACTTAGCCCACTATGCCATGCAGACACCCCAGCAAAACTGAAATTACAACAGTGATTTTAGAATTTTGCTAGACACAATGATTTTGAAATTGGGTGACACTTGTGAAGTGTCCTTACCAAAAGTGTCTTCACCAAAAGTCTTCAACTGTTTGGAGTGGTGGAACAGTTTTCCATGCTTTGCAATGTAGAGGGTGGGAGAAAACTATAAAATGGCAGGCAAATTGCTCTAAAGGGTACCTCTTATAATGACTACTCAGACAAAAACAATCTGTTGGCTACTCGGGTTTATTGCTGGTTTCACAGCAATTGCAAACTCATTCAGGAGACCTCATAACCACAAATGTTTCTGGAGCCCCACATAACAACAAAATGTCTGGTCTTATACCTTCTAGGACCCCCCCAATGAATAGCCTGCCTGTCATTGAGGAGAACTACAGACTCCATCAATGTTGCTCGAAGGTTTGTGAAACCTATAGAAGGTTCTATATTTCTGCTTAAATATGGCCTAAAACATCAACAGATTTTTACACAAGTCCTAAATGTAGATAAAGTCAAGCAAATTAAAGAAATGATACAGAAATTTTGTACTTGGTCATTTATCCATTATTACATATCTGTGATTGGCTAAGTAGTTTGAACCTCTAGGATAAACAGTTATTATTAAGGTGACATTTGAGTTAGGTGTTTTTAATCAACGGGATGACAATCAGATGTGAGTGGACAACTGGTTTTATTTACAGAACAGGGATCCATGAATGTCTGATCTTTACAACACGTTTGTGGAAGTGTACCATGTCAAAGGAGATTTCTGAGGATCTCTGAAAAAGTGTATCTGTTAATCAGGCGGAAAAAGGTTACAAAACCATCTCTAAAGTGTTTCATCTCCTCCACTCAACAGTCAGAGCATTGAGGAACACAACAACCAGTTCAAGATGTTGATTGGCCTCCAAATTCCCCAGATCTCAATTGGATCGAACATCTGTGGGATGTGCTTGACAAACAAGTCCGATCCACGAGGCCCCACCTTGCAACTTACAGGACTTAAAGTATCTACTGCTAACATCTTGGTGCCAGATACCACAGCACACCTTCAGATTTCTAGTGGGGTCCATGCTTTGACGAGTCAGAGCTGTTTTGATGGCAAAAGGGAGACCTAAACAATATTAGGCAGGTGGTCAAAATGTTATGGCCGATCGGTATATTTTCTTTGCATTATTTGAGGCCTGACCATTGCCTTTCTTTTTTTGTAATTTGGGAGACATTTTGTCAATAGTATATGGAATTAAACCAAAATGTGTATTTTACCCAAACACATACAGTACCTATCAATAGTAAAATCAGAGACACTGATGATTTTCTTGTGGTCTATTCATTTATTTCAGAGTTTTACTGTATATGGGGTTGCTTTAATCCACCAGACATAATATGAGCCATATCCTCTGGTTGTTGCTTAGTTAATGGTTCTGAACGAGAGCCAGAAACAGCAGTACGAGAGACTGATACACATTTAGATTAAGGTTTATTATTAGTCAGTGTACACAACCAGTGGAGGAAATGAAATATATCCACAATAATTATGTAATGTGATGTAATCAGGTATCCTTTTCCATATGTGGTTATGATTTAAGATCTGTGACAAAAATATACTAATATAAAGACAGTCGGAAAACAAAATAATTTTCACAACACTGTGGGCTTTTACTGATGTTTCTGTTCTTTTTCTCCATAACAGGAATGGCAATATCAAGGAAAGAGCTGAGTGTCTTTGTCCTCCTGGCTGTGTGCTACATATCGGAAACACAGCAACTCATAGAAATGTCGAGCCTCATTTCACAGGTATTGTGTTTATATTACTGCATGCTGTCACATGGAACTGTGGGAAATGAAGTGCAATATCATCAATTACAGGTGCAGCAGTTTAAGCATTGCATCACAGTGCTGATATCATTACAGTCAAGGCTTAAGCTGTGGCCAAGAGCCTGTAAAGGATGGAGCCCATTGGCCCAGCACTACTCAGTGGGAAGGAATAGCCAACATGGATTTCCTTGTCTCATAGTGCTATAAACTGTAAAACAGTTAGTGAAACATGTACAGTAACTTACTGGCAGCAATTGGCCAGTTATCATGTAATTAATTTAACAGTACAGTTACTGTAATTTATTTTACAGTGTAATAAATGTAGGTGTAATTTACCTTAATTTACTCTACCAAGTCTGTTACTGTATTTTTAATACAAAATACCAAGTTCCTTAATGTAACCCATTTTAAGTAACCAAGTCTCATTTTTATATATCCAGAGTCTTCATCTTATCCACCACTCTATCGCCTGAACTACTTTAACAGATATATACAATCTATGACTGTAACTGACTAAGAAACCAAAGTTTCCCCAAACTTGCAATCTTAGAGGTTGGAGGGTCCTCTAAACCTTGTGGATCGCTACTCACCATACTCGTCCTTATGCTGCTATATCTGACTCACTCACCGGACCGTCGACCTGACAAAAAACTGCCAACATATGGAGTTCGGCTACTTAGCTTCAGAGCTAAGGCGGGGCTACAGATTAGGTGTCCATAAACAATCTGCGTATCTAATGGTAGTTCTGTATTACATTATCTAATTTGCAAGCGAGTTTAATTTATTTTTACACCGTGTATTCTCTGTGTAAATTCATGCACCGAACCGTGACGCCTGTACCGTTTCGGTTCAATACGAATACATCTAACGTTCCACCCCTACCCCAGAAAGGCTTGATGATATTTTAAGGTCAGAAGACTGTGATGGCCACTCCAGAACCTGGATTTTTCTTCTGTAACCACTGGAGGGTCAACTTGGCCTGGTGTTCAAGAATGTCCCATGTGTAGCTTTCGTGCAGAATAATGCAAATTGTCTGCCAGTATTGTCCGATAACATGCTGCATCAATTTTCACAAGGTTCCCTGTGGCTTTAGAGCTCACACACCCCCAAAACATCAGTGAGTCACCACCATGCTTCACAATGTATACAGTAGGGCTTGTTGACCCCTCTCCAAACATAGCGCTTATAGTTGTGACCATAATCCTCTATTTTGTTCTCGTTACTCCAAATTACAGTGTGCCAGAAGCATTGAGGCATGCCAAGGTGTTGTTGGACATATCGTAACCAGGCTTTGTTGTAGTACTAGAGCAGTAAAGGATTATTTCTGGCAACTCAAATATTGTTCAGGTTTTGTTGTATTGGGGTCCTTGAAACAACCACACTTTCTTTTTCCAGAGCAGCCTGTATGTCTCCCAAAGTTACCTGTGGGGTTTTCGTTGTATACCAAACAATTCTTCTGCAAGTATTGGCTAAAATATTCCTTGTCTTGGTATCGAGAGATCCCAGTAACTTATTCTTCTTAATAAGTGGTTAAAGAGTACTGACTGGCATTTTCAAGGCTTTTGATATTTTCTTTATATATTATTTTCTAAAATGATGCAGTTCCAGTATCTTATTACGCAGGTCTTTGACAGTTCGTTTCTGCTCAGTATTTAGGCTTCTCAGTGCATCCACCTGAAATCTAACAAACTTTTTGAATATTGAATATTTATACGCAGACACTAATTGCAATTCAAAATGCCACAGCTGTGGGATTTAAACTTAAATTGCCATTTCAACCTTTCAAGGGTATGTAAACTTTCAAGGGTATGTAAACTTTTACAGCCAAAAACGATGTGACAATGAATTACTTCATCTGATCACTATCTTTAAATAACAGTCAGTCTTATTGCATGAACAGTCATATTGTCAAAATAAATGTCAAAAGTTCAGAATTTCTGTCAGGGAATCCAATTTTTTTACAACTGTAAATAACACTGAAGAAAAACTAATAGAAATTTTCACTTAAGGACAATTTGCTTCAGGTCTTAAATCAACTGCATTGACGGGCTCAGGAGAAAGATGGATGTTCAGAAGAGCTGAGCTGCTTAAATTTTTGCACCAGGAGTGACAAATCAATGTGAAAGACTGGTGGAGAGCATACCAAGATGCATGAAAAGCAAAATATTCTTATAAAACCGTTATTATTTTTCAACCAAATATTGATTTATGAACTCTTCCTAAATTAGCACGTTGGTATTATGTTCTTAAAAATGAATATGAACTTACCAACGTTGCATTATTCAAAGTCTAAAAAACCATGTATTTTGATGATTTTGACCAGTTGTCATTTTCTGCAAATAAATGCTCTGAAAGACTATATTTTTATTTGGAATTTGGGAGAAATGTTCTCAGTAGTACCGGTATATGGAAAGAAAAATTTTACCCAAACACATTCTTTTATAGCTTTAGATACAGTTATCTTCCAAAGATAAAGAATAATAAAGGACACCAGTTGTCAAATGGACAGTTCAATATAGGCAGTAACAATGAGGAATTCCACCATTTTAATGGTGTGATCATCAGGAGGATTCAACCAATCGTGAAAATCAACTCTTACATAAAAAAAATTATAAACATATGTTTAACACAACAACACAACCACACAAGTGATTTTTTAAATATCATTTAGGATTTGATTATTTTTTCTATGTAAAAGTAAGAAAAAAATACAAACATTGGAGACAGAATAAACATACATGAAAAAAAAGAAAAGCTAATGGTGCAGCCTATATACGCAAATATATGACGTGAAAAATATGTGCTGTCTCTATCATTTCCTGGTTTTACCTGAATTCCCTGTCTACTAGCATTGTGATTAATATCATGTTGATGGTTCAGCTGGTAAAAAAACATTTAATTGTGATAACATTAATTTAAAACACCAAAAACCTGCCAAAAAATCATATTCAACATGCAAAATGTATAAAAATGTTTAGCTCTCTGAAGCACACATAATGTAGATTGTGTCTTTCACTTGATTTCATAAAGGTATTCAATACAGAGGAGAGTCCACATCATGTCAGAGCAAAAAGAGAAGGTGAGTCTAAGCAATGAATTAGTTTTTAATTTATCAACAAAGAGAAGCTAATTATTTTTAAAACATGTCTTTACCAAGAGCATTGGAATGTATCCCCTAAACTTTACTCTGTCTATGTGTTTCAATCCTTACAGTTGCAGTGACTCAAAGGAACTACATTATTGAAGTGGAAGTCAATGTGTCAGCTATTAAAGCTGTACAGCAAATTATGTCTGCTGTGAATTCATCAAGTCTTCCCTTCACTTCAAACAACTCAACAATCACTCAAATTAACATCACCACTGGTAATTATAATGTTGGGTATAACTAGTGATAAGAATTGCTTTTGTTATTTTACCCCTACATTGTAATAATTGAGAAGAATAATGGTTGTTGTTGGTATATACAAAATTACATTAACTAGCCAGATGGTGGCATCATAACTGAACATTTAATTGGAATCATCCACTACATCAGAACCACACCCAGCTCATGCCTAAAGAAATGTGTACAAACACCTCGTATAAAAGTAAACATTTTAAAATAAATGCATTTCTATGCCTTAAGAAAACAGCAGACACACACATGTTAGGCATACAGTATCTGGACTGTATGGAAGCTATGAAATAAGGCGACTTTGAGGGATTGGACTCAGAAACCGATGGAGCATTTCTTTCTTATTTATCATCAATTCCTGTTTTTCTAAAGCAGCATAAGAGTGAATTTTGTTTTGCCACAATTTGGAAATAAATGTTGCATAAAATGAGGGACTTATTAAAGGACAATTCTGGGCGATTTCAACACGTAGCTGTGTTGTTAAGTAATTTGGAGTGCTGTGTCAGTAGCGAGACAAACTGAAACAATCTATTTTGCCTACAACGTGTTGTCCTCCTGCTCCAGTTTACACCTGTTACGTTGAAACAGCACAAGTTTAAAAATGTGCTTTTAGCCTCTTAACATGTTCGAAATGTCATTACAAGTTCATAGCCATGTGCAGTGATTCCTTCAGAGTGAACACAGCGAATCTGACTGCAGTAGATGTGAAAGAAATGCAAATAAGTTAGGGTGAAGTGCATGGTGACGACGGTTCGAAACAGGCCCCAAGGGGCAGGGCTGAAGTCTTGCAAAGATAGAAAAATAACTTATCAATGAGAAGCAAAGAAGAGCCTTGCAGAGGTTTGCAAAAACCATAAGGATTAGACCGTAGAGGACGGGATAAAGGTCATCTTCTCTGATTAGTAAAATTTTCAGGTTTGCCCAACATCTGGTCATCTAATGGTTCTACAAGCCACAGTGTCTCACACCCACTGTGAAACTTTGTGAAAGATCAGTGATAATCTGGGGATGTTTCAACAATGCTGGAATAGGGCAGATTTGTCTTTGTGAAGCCACGTACAAGGTTGTCCTGGAAGAAAACATCCTTCCTACTGTTCTAACAATGTTCCCCAACTCTGAGAACTTCTTTTTTCCAGCAGGAAAATGCTCCATGCCACACAGTCATGTTAATCTATGTGTGGATGGAGGACCACCAGATCAAGACCCTGTCATGCCCAGCCCAATCTCCAGATCAGAACCACAAAGTCATCAAAATAAGCTGAGCTGCTTAAATTTTTGTGCCAGGAGTTTTAATTAAACATCAAAGTGAGACTGGTGGAGAGCATGCCAAGATGCATGAAAGCTGTGATTGAAAATCAGGGTTTTTTCCTCCAAATATTCATTTTTGAACTCTTCTTATGTTAACACATTAGTATTGTTTTTAATTAATTTATTTTCTTAGCATTAGTCAAGATCTGAAAACACTGCATCATCTTTTATGGGAAAAAAAACTAAAATATGAATTTTACCCAAACACATACTATCAATAGTAAAACCAGAGAAATCAATAATTTTGCAGTTGTCTACGAATACTTTTTCAACAAGTCCCTGAAATAAGAAGGAACTGAAGATGGCAGCAGTACAGGCCTGGCAGAGCATCACCAGGAAGATACCCAGCATCTAGTGATGTCGATGCATCACAGACTTTGAGTAATCATTGCATGCAAAGAATATGCATCCAAATATTGACAATTATTATTTATTACTTTATTCTACATGATGCTGAACTCCCCATTAGCTTTTGGTGGGGGGGGGGTGCTATGTAAAAAAGGGTCTAGGATGTGTTATCTTAGTGTTACCTTTATTTTTTTGACCAGTGTATTTTAACAGTAGAAAAGAACAACGTTTAAGTTGTGCATGTACCTTGTATGAGCATAATGTATCTAAATGTGAAACGTCATTATAAAATTTGTTTTGTACATTTCACATTTTTGATGATCTGTTGTGTTTTATGTATTACAAGTGGTGAACTATTACCATATTGTGTGAATAGTACCTAATTGTCTGATAAAAAAACAAATTTGGCTAACCAGACATACTGTGTTGTTAAAGTAGCCCTGAACATCATGAATTAAGTTTGGAGGGAAAAACATTTTAAAACCCAATTATATGGAATATAAACGGATGAGAGGTGCAGTTACGTGAAATATGAATATGTGACACAGTTGTCACTGATCATGAGGGTGAACACATCCACAGTGGTTAAGAATGCACAACAGCGTCTGTTCACCATAAGGAGGCTTAAGAAGTTTGACCTGTCCCAGAGAGCTCTTAGTGTTCTACAATGGCAATGTTGAGAGTATTCTGACAAGATGCATCACTGTTTGGTACACTAAGGTTTCTGACCATGTTGTTCAGCGAAGGGTGCGACGCTCAGCTGGACGTGTCATTGCGTCCTCATTACTGTAGCTCCCTGAAAGGTTCCTACAAAACCAGGTGCAAAGGGAAAGCAAAGATCCTTGCTGATGCCAGCCATCTGAGCCACAGATATTCTATCCCCTCATGCCTACTAGACGCCACCAGTAGAGGAGTATCCTGCTGTTTAAAAAGCTCAGGTTCTGCAACAGCTTTTCCCCCCAGGCCATCAGGCTGCTTAAAGGTACACGTTAAAATAGGGCCACAACCGGATAGTATAGGGCCACAACAGTTCATATGGACTTATTTTACGATCACCACACTGTATCGTGCTGTTGTGTGGCTGTCTGATGACTAGTGCTATGGACACTGTAGTTAGCTGTAACTGATGCTGGTTGATGTTTGATGAGCAAAATTTGGAAAATCCCCAACTGGCTGACTCAATCACCTGTGGCCTCATTTATAAACGTTCTGTAAGCACAAAAGAAGATGTACGCAGCTCTCTGCGCAATAATTGGGATTTATAAAAAGGAAACTTGACGGGAAAATGTGCGGTCCTTCACGACAACTCTGACCCATGCCTACGCACAAAAACAGGTGAAATGAGAAATGGCGACACCGTCGGCAGATGGATGAAACATGTAGGCGTCTGTAGATCTGTCTGAAAGTGCAGAGCGTTGTTTAAACGAAATCGAAATACTGCCTCTCATTAATAATATGAAGATGTCACAAAGCCATGCTTACAATAATCAGCCTGTAGTGAAAAACAAACTAAATAAAACAAGATTGTAACGTAAATGCAAATGGAGCACATATTGCACATATTTACAAGAAGAACACTCAAATATTATCTATAATATTGGCATGTTACGTAATTCATCCTCATAAATACTACGGTAAACAGAATAAAATCATGTTTAAAACTGATATTCTTGTCGATGTCTCTGTCTGGCGGTGCAGATAGTTAAAAAAATAGATGATGATAGATAGATAATAAATAGATAATAGATAGTATTTATTGTCCATTGCGGAATATTGTTTTCATAGTATAACTGTCGTAATCAGATACAGAAACATAGTGTTCATTTATATGCATTTAGTTCTTTTCATTTTTAAATGAATTTCATCGTGACGCATGTCTTAACCATTTTGAAATATGCAATAAATTCCATTTGTGCAGAACTATTTTCCATTTACAATTAGATTAATACTGAACTCTGTAGATTTTCAGATACAATCAAATGGATGGTTAAAAAAAGCCATGCCATCACAATGCGTAATGACGCACAATAGCTGATCTTGCACTGTTAGAATATAATAATAATAATAGGCTAATAATGCATATTATTTATTGGCGCCTTTCATAACACTAATAACAGGATTTCTGGCGACTGGCACTTTCCAGATGGAACGGACTGACAGGTCAGGGATATCTCAGCCAACCCTTAGCCGGGTTATGCCAGGCGTGTTAGTCGGTATAATAGGCTTGTCGCATAATTATATTAAGTTTCCGTACAAGGCGGGTGAACAGTCAAACAAAAAAGCATAATTTGTTTGGTTTCCCAAATGTAATCGGTGCTATTGACTGCACTCATGTTGCCATAAGGACAATGAATGAGAATGAACATGCGTTCATTAATCGAAAGCATTTGCATTCCACCAATGTCAAAATAATTTTGGCCACGGTCCGACTTTCTTACAGCGTCTGCAAGCTTTTGCCACTCCAATGCCTTTTCGCCATTGGTAATAGGCACACTGTACCCTTCAAACAACATTTTCCTCCTCTTTTCCACCTCGCCAATAATATTTTCTACTTCACATTGAGTGAAGTGGCTTTTTTTGGTTTTCCTCCGTGTTTCCCATGCTTTCTCAATCAATTAATATTAATTTTGGAGTGTTTCACAGACTATTTATGGGCAAATAAGGGCGTGAAATGTAGCCGCAAAAGCTGCGCTACGTATTAGAGTTGATTGTGATTTAAAAAGGGAAAAAGGCGTAGGACGTGCATGCGCATGCTTTTATAAATCTGAATATTTCTTTGCGTACGCATGTCCTATATTTAGTCCGTACGCCACTTCTGACGCAAATCCAACGCAAAGTTTTATAAATGAGGCCCCTGATTTGAATCCAATTGAACATATATTTTTTTTAATGCTGTATGAATGAACTCTCAAATTAAAGCTGACAGTTATACTTTAACCTAATTGTCATTGTGTCCTCAAAGTGCTAGCAAATGGAACCAAAACAACCATAACATCTTCACTTTCCAATGAATTATGGAGCTCACTCTACGATTAAGATTTTAAATTTGAAATATTAGAAAAATTAACTGCACTGTGTGATGGACAGGTAAAGCCATCTCACATCAAGGAGCACTTGATTGGTAATGCCATTGCATATTGCAATAATTGTGTTCCACTGTACTTTTCATAACTTCAAACCTACAGTATAAACTTTAGAGATAATTTTGGCACCATGGTGGTGTAAAACTGTGGTTCTCAAAGCTTCCAGAGAACTTGAGGCCAATCTATATATGTTGTATCAGATAGGATGTGTATGTGATTTATCCCAATCATTTACATTATAGGGGTGTTGGTTTAAAATTTGTGCTTCTGAGACCGGGTCAATTTTCCCTTTCAATGACCGGCTTAGAAACCATACATTTAAATAATGATTCAGATTGGGATACATGGTGTTTTTTGTTAAAATCCAGAATGTATCTTGTTATTGTAAACAAACCAGCATTATCATTCTGTATAATTGACTTATTATTGAATGTCATTTTAATTGCGAGTTCTAAATAAACTCAAATTTCTCCAGTTTGCAACCCAGAGAGTACTGGATACCAGTGCACATGTCAGGGCCAGTATCGATGGTCATGTGACCAGTGTCTTTCTTATGGAAGTTGTGACAACATCACATCTGACACATGTGGATGCATTAATGCCATTCCTCCAGATGGACATTACTGCCAGCAAAGTAAGACCATACACCCACACGTTTTATTAGAATTGTCATTTTTTTACACTTTTTAATTCACTAATTTCTTCTCATTTACCCCAAAGATTTTACAACATGTCCTTCCACTACAGCATCTCCAACAACAGGTACTGTAGGAAAACAAAATTATATACATTTATAATTATGTGATGATGCAAAGTTCATTCATAACCTACGTTTGGCTACACATTATGTTATTTAGTCATACTGTTGTTACTTAACAAGTGGCTTTGTTTGGTTTTCCTCCGTGTTTCCCATGCGTTCTCAATCAATTAATATTAATTTAATTTAATCTAGTTGCACGCTTCCTTTTTCTGCCACTGCAAGTTAGTGTTACCACCATTACCTTAACTTTGAACTATGCTTCCAATAGTGTCTTGGGGAACATTCAGTGCCTCTTTTTGTATCATGTTCCTTGTCCTTCTCATTATAACGCCTTCATCTATAAATCTCTCTTTCTTGGTCTCAGCTTATTCCACATTATACATTAAAGCTTTTGTCTCTCTTTGTTTGTTTGATTGTTCACACATAATGTAAATTTGTATTCGAGGTTCCATCTATTGCTTTTGCCTTTGGACTGTGTTTGATCTCAATATGCATAATCCCACATAATAGGGAGCTGTCAATGAAAGAAAAACAAGCTATTTGGGTGCAAAAACAGAGTTACTCCATTGAAATCATTGCACAGTAGATATGCATAGCAAAATCGACAGTTTGGAACATAATGAAAAATAATAATAATTGGTGTCTAATGCCTTCTTAGAAAATCACATTGTAGACAACAAAGGTTAGTCTACAATGCAGCACAGTGCCCTCTTCCCTAATGCTGGTTTGCTTATGAAGCTAAGCAGGGTTGTGCCTGGTCAGTCTTTGGATGGGAGACCAAGTGGTGCTGGAGGGCCAGGAGGGGGCACTCTTTACCCAGGGCATTGAAGGAGACATCTGCCTTGCATAGGGAGCCATCTTTAGGATGGGACATTAAAAGTGTTTCCTGACTCTCTGTGGTAACTAAAGATCCCATGACACTTATTTTAAGAGTAGTGATGTTAACCCTGGTGTCCTGGACTAATTTCCAATCTGGCCCTCATACCATCATGGCAATCTAATTATACCCAGCTTTTAATTGGCTCTTTCATCCCCTTCCCTCCCCTCCATTCCCCCTGGCTGTTGCTGCAAATATGTTCTTAGTTAAATTTCCTGGTACAAATAAGGTAAACTGACTGATTGACTAAACCAATTGAAAATTTGTTTTTATTAAAAAATATTCATGAAAATTTAGACTAAATTTTACACACAATTTCTTGGTCCTGCAGTAAGGTTCAGAGCATTATCAAAATAATAAGTTGATACTTTCATTAAATGTCAGACACCATTGGGCAACACTGTACTTACAATGTTTTCATGAAACAGCAACAATATTGTATTAGAGTTTAGAACACAATAGCATCTTCACTATCACTTTTTGCCAAAACACAGCTGACACAATTAACAGTAGGCTAACTATTCAATCAGTACTGTTAAAAAAATAATTGGCTGTGCACTTGATAACTTAGTGAGCAGCTCTTTTAAAACATTCTGTTATCATTTACTGCCTGAAAAAGGAATCCTTTCCTCAGCAAGAGCTACAAGTGAATAAAACAATAATCTATCGCTATGTTACTTCTTCTCTCTTGTCAAGTCTAAGACACCAGGGTCCGTATTTATCAAGCTTTTCAAAGTGCCATTTTAGTCTTAAGTGCTGAGAATTGACAAAATGTACTCATACTTTCAAAGAGTAAAAGCAAGTTATCAAATTTCTCAAAGCTAAGAATCACTCTTACTCTCCCAGCTATTTAAGACCGCTCGAGAGGTCTCTCAAGTGGTTAAGAGTTGCCAGTAGGGGCTTGGGAAGGCGTAGACAGAGACGTGCGCAAATCTTTTAGGAGAGGAAAACTGTTTTTTTTATTGTTTGACGCCACTTTATTAATAAAAAACGGTATTGTTTGGACAGAGCAGGCATCATCTTCCTCAGCGACTGAGTGAGGAACGTCATTTCACCAGTGACATTTATGCAGCAATTCATTTTCAGATTAATTAAAGGTGGTGATTACGCTTTGTTTGCAAAGCAATGCTGATGATTTGGCCCATCACAACCATCAATAAGCCGAATTGTAATGGAAACCATTATTGCAATTACAGCTCAACACATTGTCACACGTTTCACTGACTTCCCAAAAAAACCCAGCATAATCCAACAGAAGCAAACACAATTCATGCAAATAGCCGGCTTCCAAGAGTAGTAGGCGCAATGGATGCCACTTATATAAAGATCATTGCTCCCAGCGTCAACGAGAATGTTTATATGAATAAGAAGAGGTACCACAGCATCAACGCACAAGTTGAGTTGGATGCAGACTACAACATTTTGGATGTGGTACCCAAATGGCCTGGGTCTACCCATGACGCGCAATATTTCATGAAAGTGGCCCGAAGCAGCTGTTTGAAAGGCACTTTCTGCCGACAGAGGATACCCGTTCGTGGCTGCTCACCCCTTTCCATATGCCACAGACAGAAGCCCAAATGAAGTACAACAGGAAGCCTTTTTGTAAGCTATTTATTCACAATTGTTTCATAGTTTATTAATAGAACACTGGATCCTAATATAGGCAATATATAATATATCCCTTCACAGGGCACATCGTATCACACCAAGGGCCCTATCTTACACCCAGCGCAATTGACTTTTTACACAAACGCATGTATCGTTTCTATCTTACACCCGACGCATATGGGACTTTTCCCTCCACAGATGCTCGTCGGTAAATTAGGGAATGAACTTGCGTTCGTTGGGCGGTTCAGCGAAAAGAAGAGGCGTGTTCCGGCGCAAACGTTCCCTGGTGCTATCTTGCAGTCCCCGAAAACAATTCCGCCACTGACCAGGAAAAACCTGGTTTAAAGTCAGTGGCGTGTTATTCATATGCTATTTTAAGGGCGCATGCTTAACCATAATGTA
>JACXGM010000705.1:26229-56866 GCA_016801145.1 Umbra pygmaea | reverse complement strand
TTTTTTACTTTAGTCTGTTTTTCAAGGTCTAAAACGCTGTTCACCTGCCGGTGGACCTTTTGGCCGCCAGTGGACCGCTGGTTAAACGATGAGCAAACCGCCTGGCGGACCACCAGCTCTGCCTCTGCTGGTCCGCCTGTGTCCCGCCAGCTCTATGCTAGCTGGGTAGTTATTTGTTTGTTATATAACATTAGCTACTTAGCTAGCCAACTTTAGGTCTAACCTACTTGATGTAAAGAAACTCCACTGGCAGTGAGTGTATGCTAGGTGAAACAGAAATTATTTTATTGACATCTCAAACAAAACAATATCTCAACAGCTTTGTGAAACAGATTATTGTTTCTAAACAGTTCATCTTTGTGAAACCATAACATTAGTGATGATCATAACGCTATTGTATATCCTTCAAAGCTAAACCTGGAACTACTGAACTGTAGCTATGAATATAGGAAAGTTCTTCAAGAGAGGTTGAGGTGGCAGCTCTGCCAAAGGTCAGATAGCAAGGATTTTTTAATTTTTTTTATTTAACCTTTATTTAACCAGGTAAGTTGACTAAGGATTGGATAGCTCCTCTTTCTTGCATTCACATTCATGTCATTAGGAAAGAAAAACCCAGCTGTTAATCAAACTTGGGCTTGTGGAGAAGAGAGAGAATGGAAGAAGAATTGGGGGCAATGTTTTTCATACAGTTCTTCAATTTATTTCACGTTATCTACCCCATCTTTAAGGTTAGGAAATGTGGACTTTGTGTCTGTGTGTGTAGGTTCGTGCATGCGTGTGGTAGGACAGTTAAGTTTAAGTGTGTGCATTTTGTTTTGGAAAAAGACAAAAAGAGTAAGAGAAAAGGAGTGAGAGAAAGATGGAGATCATGAAGAGGAATGCTGTAGATCCTGTACCTGCTCGTAGCTGCTGATTCGATGGCGGATGCTCTCCAGCTTAGTGTCACAGATGTTCCTGAACTCGAACTGTGGCATTGAGACTACTCGGTTGCTCTGTGAGATTAGCTGGCTGCAGTTACGCACAAAATGGCTGTCATCACTGGCAAAGGCCTCCAAGATCTGACAGGGCAGAGTGGATGTTTTGAGTATGGATGCTTTGGATTCAACTCTTTAAGCAAACTTGATTTATTAATGCATGGACGAAGGAGCATATAACCTGGGAAGCATTAACAAGTCTTCATTTATAATGATAGCAAATGACGGCTGATACTATGGATAAACCCAGAGTGGTAATGCTGTGTGGCTTCTTCAACACCATACATTTCCTTCAAAGTGGCAGATACAATTTGCCACTTTCAATTTGCCAGCAGCAAACCTCACATTGCTAGAATGCTGATACAAACAGCACATTAATGCTAACCGCCCGCTAGCGCTAACCGCCCGCTAGCGCTAACCGCCCGCTAGCGCTAATAGCATGTGAACAAACACAAAAATTTCCTGTACCTTGGCAGTGAGGCTGAAGCAGCCCTTGGGCTCCACCATCTTCTCCAGGACGTGGCTTTTGATGCCAGCTGTGCTGACATACTCGTACACCACGCCATGCTCCAGGTGTACGTTGTCCACCATCATGCTCACCAGGGGCACAGAATCGTCTGATAGGGAAAGCCTGCTCAGGCTGCCCCTGTAGTCTACATGGAACACAAAGAAGGTGTTTACAATTTCAAAGGTAGACCTACAACACATTTGCAAGATAGAGGCACTAACACTTACGTAATGTGGCTAGTTTAATTCACTAGAATATTGTAATTTACACCCACACTCAATGTAGCCATGGTGTGGTAGAGTACACTACAAACCTGTTCCATTCCTGCCATTCTTCTCTTCTGGATCTGATCCGTTCTCTGTTGTGGAGGCCCTGAACGAGCCTCCACCTTCCTCCTCCTCTACATCCTCGAACGTTCGGTACACCCACTGGTAAGAAACGAGACAACGGAGTCACATACAAGGATGTGTCTGGGTGTTTGTTAGTCTCGGTTTCCTTATGGCCTCTAGGGCCTTCGCTAGCCTTTTAACAGCCCTAGGCCAGCCAATGTCATTAAACCAATGGTGAACATTGAGCACAGCAGAAGGCTGGCAATGAATCATTGGTTTTGATGAATGAACAAAGATATTAAAAAGAGGTCCAAACAGAATAGAGCTGAGTGGATTGGAGAATTGAAGCCAGGGTAAACCGAACAAAGCAAGTTAGTGGACAGGTGGAGCCAAGATCAACATCAACAAATAGGAAATTGGACAGAAGGAGCCAGGGTAAACATCAACAAATGTAGGGGATTGGACAAAGGGAGACTGGCTGGGCTAAACAAGACAGCACCTAATGGAAAAGCAACACAGTACATCCTGAACTGGCCAACGAAAAAATGCAGTAAGGAAATAATACGGAACATGAGTAAACTGTAAAGAGTAGTGTTACAGGATGAAACCGAGGCATAGGAGTAACTAACCCTTGCATGTGACCGTTTAGAATTGAACCCACCTATTAGGTGAAAAAACATGTCACTGGTGGAACAAAGACAAAGGGTTTGGCCTCTTTACTGCTACAATACGATATTCCATTTTTTACCAGTGCCACTACTAAATAATCTGACCAGCTCATCATGGCATTAACATTAAAAAGATTAAAAAGGAAGGAGCCAATCTGTATCTCACCATGTCAGGCTGCTCCTGCTGGCTTTGGAGGGAGGAGGTGAAGTGCTCCAGGACCTCTTGGTATTCACTGTGGTTCATGCTGTTGCCATTCACATTTAGGATACACTGACCTGGCTGGAGCCCTGCTGCTGCTGCCTCTGACCCTGGAATCACACAGGGATAAGGAGACACATTTAGATGGGCCCCACGGGTGCTTTTAGTTTCTATTATGTAAATAATACACTATAAACATTGATTAAATGTAAATATGACATTAATTTGTCAAGTCCTTCATTTATTTTATTTTGACTCAATTGCAATTAAATCTGACATAACTCTAGCACAGGAGTCTCCAACCCTGGTCCTGGGTAGCTACCATCCAGTAGGTTCTCTCCAACCGCACATAATGTAGCCTCATTCCGCTTATCAACCAGGTAATAATTAGAATTCGGTGTGCTAAACTATGTTTGGAGTAAAAACAATCTGGACAGTAGCTCTCCAGGATCAGGGTTGGAGCTGATGTTTGTATTGGGAAATTAAATAATTTTGGGAAGTCTGGAAAGAGGAAGCTCACAGTCGACAGGTTTACAACCTGAATTTTACACACTGTGAAGATCGGAATATTCCTCTTCACTCCCAGAGAACAGATTTTACATTTTAGTAATTTAGCAAACGCTCTTATGAGTGAATACAGGGACATCCCAGTCAGGAATCAAACCGGCAACCTTGCGATTCCCTAACCACTGAGCTATCTGAACACCAAGTAGTTGTTTCTCACCTTTTCGCACTGCATGTATGTGAGGGGGGGCACAGCCACAGATTTGGAAGTCATCTGCAGTGTTTGGGATCTTCACCATCCTGAAACAACACCTTGATCAGACACTGGCTAAACAGAGTTTGGGTATAAAGTCATCATGCCCCAATTTAATGTATTTATTATAACTTGTCATGTTAAATTTATCATAATATTATCCTGTCAGCAGTATTCAGAGTTGCGTGAAGAATAAAAGTGTGTGTGTTTAAATGCTGTATGCCCTGATACAGTGGTGTATCACTCACTCCTTGGCCTTGCAGTTGACCAGCAGGCGCAGGGAGCGGCGTATGCAGAAGGCCTGGCTGATCATGGTCTCCACCTCATTGAAGGGCCTGAGGAACACCAGGTCCTCGTTGATGGTGTAGATCTTCCTGCCCACCTGAAGCCCGGCCATCTGGATGACAGGACGGAGACAAAAACACCAGTGAGAAAAAATATCAGGAGATGGTGTCTCGCATTTATTTTAACACTAACATCTTTTCTACGGCATATTCTTTTTTTATATGGAAAATTGCTTTTGAGCCATTATTAACCACATTTCACTCGTTAAAAAAATGATAGTCATAGCATTAACAATGTAATTCAAATAACCAAATTATAACTTCTTACAAAGACAGCTTCTGATGACCATTTCTGAGGAACAAATACATAAACTGTGATGTTTCTGGTCATGTGGTGAGAATAATAAAGCCCTTATATCCTCTTTGGCTAACTTAATGCCTGATCCATTTCTGTCCCTCTTGGCATGCGCTGTCTTGGGGGTTGGTCCTGGAGGACAGCCCAGAACAGCCAGGCACAGTGGCCCTGTGTTTGTGTTTTTTGATATATTTGTGTGGAGGGGGTATTCTCCACAGACACTTCCAAAGTCCCTTCCTCTCCCAGGTTTTTTTTCCCCATGAGCCCTGGGAATTGAGCCCTGGGAATTGAGAATCAGCTAGAACTGTAAGGTACAGTTGTAGGTTATATGGTATAATTGTAGGGCTTAGGGAACCCCATTGGCTTGTTGCACAGATCTGTTCCATTGCAACCATAGTCCCCCAGACTAAACTAGTCCAACAAGGTACCAAGACACTGATTTCTAATTTGACAGACCGTAGTGGGGGCTTGCAGACAGGCAGACAGAAACGTGTTCAGGCATGCACACACACACACACACACAGCTGGGATGTGGGAGTGTGTGGTGGCAGTGAGGAGAATGTGAGCCGGCATGTCTAATAGGGCTGATCTGAGAATAGAGCCCCTGAGGAGAGCAGAAGGGAGCACGACGGCACTACCACCATCATGAGAATCACTGGCACTAATGGGCTCCGTCAGCCAGGAGGAAGCAGCACAGCCTCTGGCTCACCTCTGCATGGGAGCCCCTACACACAGACTTCACCACAATGGCCTTGTTTTTCTCCTCGATCTCAAAGCCGTAGTCTTCCTCCTCTGGGTGGATCTATGACAGAGAGAAATACAGTCAACCAAGGACCTTACGCCAGCATTTCTATAACAGTGACACATTCATCCATCCATTGCACGAATAATCCGGACATCTGTGGGAATATAACTGTGTGGTCAATGACACAAATGGCACAATGACAGAACTGGGGGAAATACATCAAAGTTTAGTTTATTTAGGACCATTTCTTTGTCAAGCACTAAAGTGAGCATCAGCCATTGCCCGGTGAGGGTATTTCCTTTCTGCAGACTTGTGATAAGATGGCTATCGCTAATGCCTGTCTGAGGAGACTGCTAACAAAAAGTCTAAGTGTGTTGATCTATCACTTCAATCAAGGTTGTAGGAACTGAAAAGGATTAGCATTGGAGATAATCATCAGGAAGAGGGTGTCTCCAAGCAAAACAAAAATGTCTACTTCCTCAATCGTTCTGGTGACAAAATACTAGGGAAAGCTAATGTGTTTATGTTGCTAGGACACCATATATAGCTTAACGTAGCTCCCAGTTTCCCTCCCTTTTCTAAGGGGGGATTGACCTTTCATCCGGATTCTTCCAGCACCTGTTGTAAATGTCATGTTGGAGAGTTGCACAGCGTTGACACTTTAAGAAACAGAAAAAGGGAATGAGGGAGGATGAGTGGTGAATACAATTATTTGAAGAGAGAAAAAGTGATATAGATCGATGATCAATATGTAGCTGATAAATAGCCATATTGAAATTGGTAAACAGAGACAGAATATGAGGACAGCAAAGGAAATGCATTGCATAATACATACAAACACAGTTAAGGCAAATAGACAAAAACAAGAGCAAAATAAAAGATGCCATTTTGCCAAAGTCATGAGATCCTTCAGCGATTGTGAAGGGGTCACATCATGGCAAAATACATGCAATGTTTAGATGGTCCTAAGGGTCAAAGATTACTTTCTGGCAGACATTAGGAGAGTTTTGAATTTGCCAATTGAGTTTCCTAGCCACGTGATCATTCTTGGTCAACTGGTTTCAAAATCAAGAAATGAACCTTGACTGTTGTGGTCCGTTACTTTGCTACCAAAGACCACCCTTTATAGTGGTGCCACCTTGGAGACCGTATATGCATTTCAACTAATGTACATAGTCAATTAAACTTAGATACTGTATGTTGATGACTATTATATTTAAAAATTATTAAGACTATGATTTGTTCAGTTTGAAACTATACTACTCCTTCCTGAGGCTTGCCTCCTATAAGACCACACACACACACACACACACACACACTTAAGAAGTCCTGAGAAGGAGCTGTTTTAGCTGCAGAAGGTGCACTCTGATATCAACATCCAGATGTGATTAACGTCATCCGGCTTGCACACACACCACATACACTTACATGCACGCACCCACTCGCCTCACTAAGTGGAAGAAAGGGCATAGCGCTTTACAATCATACTCAGACATCTGGAGAAGTCAATACCTTACTCATCTGAAAAACACAGTGTGGTAACTTATTGTTACAGACAAACCAGGCAATGAATTATGGACCAACATTCATGTATTCATAGTACTTTTGTCACCAGCCATTTTATGTGCCGACTTATACATGTACATCAGAGGATACGTCTCTCACATCACTGGCCTGGTTTTGACAAACCTATGTCAGGTGTCGTTACATAAAGGTCCACCAATAACATGTCACTGATTGATCTAAGGGAGATAATATACAGTTGTGCTCATAAGTTTGCATACTCTGGGAGAAAATTTGAAATTTCAGGATTGATTTTGACAATATGACGCGTGTTCATGCAAAAAATATGACTGTTATGTAAGGATAGTGATCATATCATGCTATTAATTATCACAGTTGTTTGGCTCCTTGGTAAAGCATAATGAAAACAGAAATCACCCAAATGGCCCTGATCAAACGTTTACATACCCTTGAATGTTACGCCTTGTTACAGAAACACAAGGTGACACACAAAGGTTAAAATGGCAATTAAAGGTTAACACTAGATACTGAGCCATAGGGAGCAGAAAAGAACTGTCAAAAGACCTGCGTAATAAGGTACGGGACCTGCATAAATTTGGAAACAAGTAACCTTGGGAGACATACAGGCTGCTCTGGAAAAAGACGGTGTGGTTGTTTCAAAGAGCACAATACAACAATACTTGAACAAAAATTAGCTGCATGGTTGAGTTGCCAGAAAGAAACCTTTATTGCGCCTGTGCCCAACACTACCCCAACAACACCTTGACACAACTCACAACTTCTGGCACACTAATCTGAAGTGATGAGACCAAAATAGAGCATTAGGGTCACAAGCACTATGTTTGGAGAGGGGCCAACAAGGCCTATAGTGAAGAATACCATCCCCACAGTGAAGCATGGTGGTGGCTCACTGATGCTTTGGGATGGGGTGAGCTCTAATTGCACAGTGAACCTTGTGAAAATGTATGTCAAGATAAATGCAGCATGTTATCAGAAAATACTGGCAGACATTTTGCATTATTCTGCATGAAAGCTGCACATGGGACATTCTTGGACTTTCCAGCATGACAATGACCCTAAGCACAAGGCCAAGTTGACCCTCCAGTGTTTACAGCAGAAAAAAGTGAAGGTTCTGGAGTGGCCATTACATTCTCTTGACCCTAATATATTGTAGTCCATTGTCTATCAGCAGCTATCAGGTAGCATATGTTTAAAAAAGGTAACTGGCCCGAGGCATGGGCAATATTTGTATAGGACAATGTTTTCCGTTTCCTTGATTTGGTACGGCAGATGCGTGTTCATGCATATGCACTGATACACCTGAGTATGAATGGATGTGTTTATATAGTTTAGCAGTCTCACCACCAGGGACTTGGCCAGGATGTTCTCAATTAGCTTGAAGTCACTGCGCTGCAGCTGTTTGCTCTTGGAGCTCGTTCCCTCCATCTCCTCGTCGGCGTAGAAACGGAAGAACTGGGACTCGTCTTTGAACTCACTCTTTTCCAAGACTGTAACAAAGAGAATATGACATGTGGGACACTGCATCTTTAAGCACAGTCTTCACCTGAAAAAGAACGGCATGCTATTCCCAATGTAGTGAGCCAATACCGCTGTCAGGTCATAGCTGCTATTTTAAAGGGTGAGGGGATGGGGGGCCTGAGTGACCTTCTGTAGAGTTGCAATACGTGTGAGTTTGTCCCACAAGATACAATGAAAGATTTGTTTCCAAATCTACTTAGTTGTAACCCTCCTGTCATCAATCAGAAAAGAGACTGTGGTTGTGGGTTGGTGTCTGTCTGTGTGACAGTGACGTTCATTCTATGCGGTGAATGGACAATCTGTTCCCATCCAGTCTCTCTGAACTTTTCCAAAGAAAACCATTTCCGCAGTTGTTCCATGGGCAAGCACTGTGTTTTTGACAGAAGGCCGGATGCTGATGCATGTTAATGTCTGTACTCAGCAAACCCTGATTTGTGGTGGGGTTGAGGATTGAGATGTGTGCCTGCCTGCCTGCGTCTCTATGTTGGTCTCTTGAGGTAAAGAACTATGGTATGGGGGGGGGAGTAGGTACCCAGCTTCCCGGGGAAGCATCTGGCAGGACACATGGACACAATGCAATGCAGTGTATTGGAGTGAGTAGTGATGAAGACAACGTGAAGAAGATGCTCCTCACGACTACGACGCTCCAACAGGTCCAGTGTGAAGAGCATTTCAGGACATTTATATCGAGTTTTTCTCCTGATGAGACGTCCGTATTGAAGGTGTGTTAATCTTAACATAAATAATGCAAAGGTGTCGTGATTGGATTGCGCCCATGAATGGCTTTGCCAATGCTTTCATTGCTTTATGTGATCAAATTCTTACACTGATGTTAAAACTGACAGCTGGATGCGTGTAAATCTCAAAGCAAGACCAACATGTGTGATTCTTGTGATTCTGAAACTGTGTTTGACACTGCATTCCTGTGTGTGTATGGTTTCTTGTCTTTTTTATATGTTGGCCAAAGTCTAGTGATGATCATTTAATGCAATAGGGGACTTGGTCATTTAATGCAACAGGGCACTGATGAACTACACAAGGCTATTTGTATCTGTCTGACAAACCTTATCTGCTGTATCTTGCTTGAAGCTGTATCTTGCTTAGAAATCACTTGATTTAGGTTTCAATGAGGAGTTCAGGTCAGCCAGTCTTTTTAATACACAAATAATACGCTTTAAATCCCTTTCCTAATTTAAAATCCTCCAATATATACTTTAAGGGCCAAAAAGAAGAGAGTTCTTGAACACAATCTTCACATTTAAATCCATTTGAACATTACATTTACTGATTGCTTGAAGTGAGCCATAAATACCTCAAAATATACAAACTGTTAAATGGCAACAGGACTGGCAGAGTATCAGCGGTCTTGTGGGATTTAAATAAATTAATTGATATGGTATCTCTCCTATACTAATTCTGTCATCCTTAACAGGATATGTAGGACTATACCCAAATCTACACCAATACATAAGTACTGCACACACACAAGTGCTACTGTACCTAAACACATTTTAAATAGCTGCAGATCTATCTTTGAAGTAAATTGACATGTTAGGGCATTTCGGACTGGTTAGACTGTGCGCCACTGAATAACTTTAATATCACCTACTGGAGGGTTCAGGACACTCACGCTGGCACAGTGTCTAATACACAGAGGAGGACTGACACTACCAGTGAAGTTGTATCCCATACATACTGGGGCCTGCTGTTAGAGGAGGATACAGTAAATGGGGTAACACAATCCCCCAGGAGGCCTCGGAGCCAATCCGTAGCATCTGTAATTTACTGCAGTGTTTCTCTGCAATTACGTAAGGCAGTGTTCGTGTCTGTCTACACTACAGACTTACAGGACACTTGCCAGTGGGGAAGACAGGAAAAGGAAATGAAAGAATCACTTAAAAACAGATTAAAACAGTAATTGTTTGGGGGTGTTTGTATTATTTTATTGACAGGACAGTAGACAGCAGAGGGAGACAGGTATGTAGGGGGACACAGAGGAAGGGCAGAGACAGAACTCCCGTCACACTGGGGGCGTGTATGTTTGGAATTCGGGAGCTTAGGCCAATAGCCTAATAGCTTACAAACCAGTAGATTCTCGAATCCGCTTGAGCCGAGACAAAATACTTTACATACTGTTTGTATGTCTCCAGACCGCAATCGCTTATTTGTTGTGTTGCTTGAAATCTATCGTAGTGTAAAAAGCCTCTTAGGCTGCTACACCAACTACTGGCACTGACAGTTGTTTTAAGTGTTTCATGGTTCAATGCTTCATCAGACTGTGAATGTGGAAATGCTAGTCACCTCTGGAACACTGCTAATGCTCATAAAGATATAATGATGCCAGTGTCTGATTGCAGTCCATGGTAATTTGACATTTATTTATCTACCATTATTTTATCAGGCAAATTGACAGAGAATATATTCTTATTTGCAGGAATCAAGGAAAAGGGCTGTCAGGCATTGGGATTATGTTAATAGAAAAGGAATACCAGCCTAATGAAAAACAATGAGCGTAATTTATATAACCCTGTGAATTATAACAGGTGACGTGTGTGATATATTACATACCATGGTGCATGAAGCCGTTGTTGCACAGTTCGACACCCAACGTCACTGCATCCTCGCGTGTTGAACAGTCTCCCTGGGAAACAGAATGACGCACAGTCACGATCAAGCGTGTCATCTGTTCAGACTTGTAATCACCCCCCCCTCGCTGACATGATGGGGAGTAGCACAAGGCACCGCTGCACTGAGGTGTGTGAGCAAATGTTTGTAAATGTGTCTGTTACTTGCAATTGTCGGAGTGTGCGCGCGCAAGTTTGTAAACTGTACCTGTGATAGAAGCCAGTCGACCAATTTGCTGGCAGGCACCACAGACTTGAAGGTTTTTAAATGGTAATCTCTGTCTCTGCATGAGAAAAAAACATTATCATGGAAACATTATCATTTACATTTGAAAGAATTGCGTGCATCGTTATTAGGTAAGCAGGTGCACAGAAACACGTCTCTAGAAGCCTTAAAGCTGTTGTCAATCACATTGGAAAAATTTACATCAGATTACAGCACCTGATTAAAAATGTATTCTGTGGGGTTTGAACACTCATTGTAAAGGTGGCGCTGTCGAGATAATGCACATGCCTGGGAGACCCATATCATCAAAACTAGTCGCTTTCAAACTTGAAATGACTGAGGTAGAAAGGTGATTCTACCCAAAGATAATTCACAAAGAAATACCATATAACATAAACAGCAGAAAATGTGAGGTGTTAAAAATACTTAATAATTTGCAGAAGTCCCTGACTGCATCTTTAATCATTTCATGTTATTTTGGAGAACACATTCTCGGTAAAAACATAGTGAGTACAGCAATTACGGTTGAGTGCCTTTCTCAGGAACAGAACGCAGCATTGTCACCTTGACACCTCAAGGATTCAACAACCTTTCAGTTAATAAACCAATACGCTGACCACTAGGCTACCCGATCTTTAGTACATCTGATCTTTTCACATAATAAGGTTCAGATCTGATTATGGGTGGGCCACTTTTGTGAAAGCTCATTCAATTGTGGTCATGACTACATGCGCAGGACACTCTTTTTTAATCAGCAGTGTACATTTGAGAGGGCAGTTGCAAGGACAATCCATCCGTAACAATAGCTAGCTTCAGGTTAAACATTCCCAACTTCACATGTGCTGCACTGCTTATAATCATCTCAAACCCTGTTCATTTTTATCCAGATAACTTAAGAGTAAATAGGCCCACATTATAACAAAAAGGGTGGCAATAGACTCAGATCTGATCAGAATTTTTATCATTCTTGTTTTGTCTGAGATTACAGGCACCCAAGCAAACCCAATCAGTGATCTTGAGCAAAAAAAAGGGAGGGGCATTGTGTATGCGTTTGTGTCTCAATTTGACATCCACTCAATCTTGGTGCTACCGGTGAAGGTGACCTGTGGAGAAAATTAAGATTGATGGAGTGCTGTGTTTGGCAAGGGAGGTGGATAAAGTAAATTAGTCTGCGTGTCCGTGTTTGTGTGACTCAGAACGACCGACGTTTAGGTTTGCTTGCATGCTACAGCCTCCCTGTCTTAAACGTCAACACAACTTCAAACTAGCAACTCCAACTTGAATGCTAACATAGAAACCCACTACAGCAGAACTAAACGGTGCAGGCCTGGTTGCCAGATTAAGCGTGGGAAGGAAAAGGTGTGAATGACATGACGTTGGAAGCACTCATGTGTGTTCAGTAAATCTTAGAGATGTGGACTGAACGTGAATCCACCAAGAGCACGCATGACAGGTACCTGGACAGAGAAGATAACATGAGGACGAAGATGAGAGAACACTTCAGGTGAAGGAGGAAGAAAGGGGCAAGTGAAAAGCAAGAATGAAGAAATGTAGGGAGTAGGCAGAAAAAGGAATCCTTACTTGATAACCGGGGCGTACAGGCTGTGCAGCCGACAGTAGAGCCTCACACCCTACAGAAAGAAGAGCGTGTTTTGAATTGGTGTCTGCAACAGGTGACTCAGACCATGGAGCAAATCCTTCCTGCTATGTCCACCCCATTTTATTTCCGTAGTCTCCCCACTGAGATCCATGTGTGACTAAGTGAAATTTTGACATAAGGATTCCCTTTGAAGGGCCAACGTTGAAACTGTATTTTTTCAGCTAGAGACCCTTTTTTACTTAATGTTAACTTGTATAAGGTATGCAATTGGAACCTACATTTACTGTCAATTAATAATAACAGCAAACTCGCCACTAGTGTTTATGGCAAAATATCTGTATTTCCATTTAACTTAGCAAATAAGGCCTGAAATTGGTGTTCTAGTCAGATGTCCTACAAATGAAGCTATTTGGCCAGATACATAACATATCAGTCAAAATAGCTTTACAAAACAGGAGGATCATTGTTTTTCTATTCTCAAAGTGAGTTACTGAAAAGGATCTGAAGGAGTCTCATTCATTCTGACAGTTATTTTTTATAAAAAGAATCGGGGTTAGATTAGATTCAACTTTATTGTCAATGCACATTAAACAAAACCACAGTAACGACATATTTACGCCAATACTTATAAAAATATCAATATATAAACATTACATATTGTTAATAACCCAATTGTTTCAGTAGTTTTTATAATGCTGAATAACACTAACTATAAGTATCCATAAAAAATTATTAGTTGTTATCACTATGCACAAATGTCTATGTTGCTTTATAGATCATTACTTTTAATGACTTGTAAGGCTCTAATTATATGCAGTCTATAATGTATAACCATTTTCATTTATAAACACAGATAAGATCAATATAATACACAACATTATGAGTAATATATATTATACGTCATATTATTATTAGTATATTTTATAAAGTTTGACAATGATTTTGAATCTGAATGTAACAGTCAAATCTAAATCTATTTAATAAAAAAAAATGACAGCAAAATGTTTAGATACACTACCTTTGACACAATGTCCTCCATCTCACTCCTGGCCTTATAGGTGCCATCGTCATAGCGGAAACGATATAACACCTGCTCATTCTTGAACTGATGCTTGTCTGACACTGAAATGCCAAACAAAACAGCGAGAGCATGACACGTTAAAAAAGTGACTGGCGTAATAGTTAATCTACTATACAGTACATCAATGCAGTTCAGTGTGCTTACAATCGCCCTGTTCCACACAATTGCACAACTGTGTTGGTGTAAATTGGAGATGTATTTCAATATCCCACTGATAGCCTGGGAAACTGGGACCACGGGCAGGGATCGTCACTGAAGCAGTAGTGTTGCTGGTGAGCATACAGCATATGAATGCTTACTGAACATCATCGAGTGCAAGCGGAGCTCCATTAAGTCCAAAGAGGAAACCACAGGGGAGGCCTCTGTATAGTTTGGAGCTGCTAAGATGACAGACAAATGGAACTACCTATAACCACAATGCATCTCTGCTGCCTTCTGTCCCTGCCACTCTCTGCTGTCAGGAGGAATGTCAGTCACCATCACCTCCCCCATCAGTTCCCTGTACAGCCTAATGGCTGACAGCCCCGTACGCCTGAGGCCATCATCATACCACACCCTGATTCCCTCAATGTGGGCTGTGGCCCTACTAGGCATCCGTAGGCAATGTCAGAAATATGCAGGTTTCTCTCAGTGTCAGAGGGAGTAGGCCTGTTATTGCCCTAGACAGAGGCATCCCCCGCGAGATTCTGTCCCATTCATGCATTAGTTATTTGTTGTGCGTTTCCTTATTTGTTGTGCATGTTACTATAAATAACTTCTATAGCAAAATAGCTGGTAAAATCAGTTTTGAACCAGCCTACCTATTTGTAAAACCTTTATTTTATTCTTCTTGGAGAGAGAAAGCCATAAGTATGCAAGCAGAGAAAGAAACATGTCTTTGACTGAGAAGGATAACACAGTGAGTAATATCATGAACAAGAGCGTAAACTAGAGTGACAAGGTGACTCAAAAACAAATGCTAACCTCTACAACCTTGACATGCAAATAATGAGGCACATTTAAAGAGAAAAGAAAATCCAGAAGCCTGAAGGAAGGATAGATCCATTTGAAGGAGAGATTTCTGACCATGGTGGATGATGCCGTTCTCCAGCAGGGCTTGGCCCAGGTTCACCCCCTCGTCAGGCTTGCTGATCTCTCCACTCTCTATCAGCCACGACACAAACTCACTGAGGAAAACAACACAGGACATTAGTATAATATATACATTCAAACACTGAGGAAAACGACACAGGATGTTAGTATAATACATTAAAACACTGAGGAAAATGACACAAGACACTTTTATAATATATACATTAAAACACTGATGAAAATGACAAAGGACGTTAGTATAATATATACATTAAAACACTGAGACAAACGGCACAAGACATTACAGGAAAACACAGAACTTTGTATAATATATAAATGTAACTCAGTTTATCGTACTGTATAGTACTGTGGAGACAGGTTATCTTCATAGTGAACATATGAGAGGCAAATGTTTTGCCAGTTTGTTGCAGACAGAAATCAACTTATATGCATGTATAGGGTGAATGACAACAAATGTGCAGTACATGAACTGCAAACAGGCACAAACACACTTACTTCTGAAGGAACTTTTATTACCGACAAACAGTTCTCCCTACTCTACAGTTGGCTTCTCTACTGTTGTCTTCTGGTCCCATCATTCAAGGTATGCTAACCCACTGTATTCTGTCCTTCATGCTACTCCACTCCTTCGCTCCCCTGTTCTCCCTCTGAAATAGTGCTAGTTGATGTATTGTGCAGCATCTTTTACACCATCACATTACATAATTTTCTCTACTGACAGAGTGTTGGCCAAATTAGGAAAGGCGAAACATTTAATTTCCCCCTCAATCTTCCACACCACAGAATTAATTCAACAGGGAATGATGAAGAGTGAATGTGAGCATGTGTCTGGCTGTGTGAATGTGTGATTACTATCTGTCTAGTGCAGTTGTCTGTGTGTGTACATGGGTCATCGTGTCCATACGCTTGCTGTTCTGCACTAGTTTCAGTGTGGGCGTTAACGAAAAAAGTGTGTGTGTGTCCACGGAGTTAGACCAAATGTGAGACTCTGAGGGCTAATGTCCATACAGCCTATTTGTGTTCATGCATGTAATGTGTCCGTCTGTCTGCTGCAGGAGGAGGAGAGTCCTGCATGGGTGTTCATAAAAATAATTTGTGTGTGCCTGCACACGTCCCTGTGAAAGCAGAGCAAATGTGTGGCTTCAGTTGAGTCTTCATGCTACACAGACACCTTGAGCCATCTGTTTCAAAACTGAGCTGCACTCTGTCTGGCTTTGGGCATATTTTACAATAATTAAAAAGAGTCAGACGCCCTTCTGACTGGTGCTAGTGGGTGGGTCTCAGCTGGGTACCTGTACTTCTCATCCTGTCTGTCCGTCCGTCCGTGTGTGGTTATTTCAAAGCGACATGCTGCTAAATGACATTGGCAGAGGACTTCAGTCAAGTGGATGTTACTGGCTGGGATGTGATGTAACAGCTCTGGTTAACTCCACCTGGTTAACTCCACCTGGTTAACTCCACCTGGTTAACTCCACCTGGTTAACTCCACCTGGTTAACTCCACCTGGTTAACTCCACCTGGTTAACTCCACCTGGTTAACTCCACCTGGTTAACTCCACCTGGTTAACTGTAATGCAGTCACACTGAGGAGTATACCGCTGCTAATGAGGTCAACACAAAAACACATGTGGTGATTGTACTGTATGTGCGCGTTTCAGTGTAAACACGTCTATACTTAAACCTGACATCATGCTAGTAAGATAAATAGGCCACCTGGTGCAAAAGTTAATCAACAAGAGGCTCATATTTTCTTGAGTAAGGAATTCATATTGCAAAACACTGTTAATATAGGGCAAAATTCTAATTTGCTAAATGTTTAAATCATAGCTATTTATTTGTCTTTAAAACATTCTTTGTTCAAACCATTCAGAACGTAGCCCTGATCTGGGATCTTGTCATTCGAACGCAGTTCCAATCACAGACTAATCTGATACAGACTGTATACAAATCATAAATAGACAAATTCAAATGGTACAGCTAAGAAGTCTGTAGTGATAGTCGGACATTGTGAGTTAAATGGTACTGTAACTGTCATGGAAAAAAATATTCAACAGCAACTTTTGGAGTTAAAATCCTGATCAAAAGTTTACATACACGTGAATGTTTGGCCTTGTTACAGACACACAAGGTGACATACACAGGTTAAAATGGCAATTAAAGATGAACTTCCCACACCTCTGGCATTTTAAATTGCAATTAGTGTCTGTGTAGAAATTGTCAATGAGTTTGAGCCATGGGGAGCAGAAAGAACTGTCAAAAGACCTGCATAATAAGGTACTTGGAACTGCATGAAGTTGAAAATAGAAAAACATATCCAAAGCCTTGGAAATGCCAGTCAGTGGTGTTCAATCACTTATTAAAAAGTGGAAGAGTTGGAAATCTCTTGATACTAAGCCAAGGTCAGGTAGACCAAGAAAGATCTCAGCCAAAACTGCCAGAAGAATTGTTCGGGACACAAAGAAAAACCTACAGGTAACCTCGGGAGATATACAGGCTGCTCTGGAAAAAGATGGTGTGGTTGTTTCAAGGAGCACAATACGATGATACTACGATTAGCATTCTTCTGCATGAAAGCTGCGCATGGTACGCTCTTGGACATTCCAGCATGACAATGAATGACCCTAAGCATGTCCGAGGCCAAGTTGTAACCCTCCAGTGGTTACAGCAGAAAAAGGGGAAGGTTACAATTCTCCAGGGGTATGCAAACTTTTGAGCACAACTGTATTTATTCCCATTGTCAGGCGAACACTGGGGTGAATTCTTCTAGTGTTTTGTTTCAACCCCCACATTAATATAGCTGGATTGGTTTGTGTAGGATGTGCTACATGTTGGAATGGACCGGCTAAAGTTAAAATTGAGGATGATTTACTCTTTAGAGAAATACTAAGCTCCCAACTTTGGTCTACACATTCTCCATGGCAACGGGGGTTCGAGCCCCGGCTCGGCCGACTGTCTGCCCTTCCTCTCTGTCTCCCCATACCCGTCTCCTGACTTCTGCTTCCTCCTCTCCTGTCAATTAAAATTAATTAAAAATATATATATATAAAAAATAATATCCCCCCAATTCTATTTTAAATTAGAAGTACCATGCATGGCCAACTACCCATTCAAACTTAACAAATAGTTGAATTAAGGGAGCTATATAGTAAAATAAAACGGAACTAAATACAACAGCCCTGTGTAGCCCCCACCGAGTCTTTCATTTTAATCATTAAATGTCTCACACTGTCACTGCAGTTGCATATCGTTTTAAAATTATATAAAAACAAATGACATGTTCGGTTTAGTTGCTGACTACCTCAATCCTATACACCACTATAAATGTTGCCTCGTTTTTTGTTCAGTCCAATGTGTCTTTCTAATGCTGCTCTATGGGTTAAAACAATTCTGTGCTGGTTAAGAACGGTTGCTTCTGACTAAATGTGTATGCTAAATGTGTGCATCGTGTATGCTAAAAATGTGTATCGTGTATGCTAAATGTGTGCATCGTGTATGCTAAATGTGTGAATTGTGTATGCTAAATGTGTGAATTGTGTATGCTAAATGTGTGAATTGTGTATGCTAAATGTGTGAATTGTGTATGCTAAATGTGTGAATTGTGTATGCTAAATGTGTGCATGTGGAAGAGGAAAGACCAGCAGAATTAGGAAGTGTCTGCTTGATGATATGGTAAGTAAAGGAAACGTCTAAGCTGGTCCAAGTACAGGAGGCATCATCGTGATTAGGCCAGGAATGTAGGCTGTAATGATAGGGGCAAATTAGGTATTCTGCCAGGACCCTGATGATAGTTCCTCCTCTACTTCTCAGCGGCCAGTAATCTTATGCAACAGCAATTAGTCAGGATTAGCTTGTGAATGTGACAGAATGGGTGAAGCTCGTTTCAACACAACATTCTCTAATACCTATTGTTGTCATCTAACCACTAATGGATTTTCAGCTCAAGCAAGCGAATAAAGCAGTTGAATATCAAATGTGGAAGAACTCACTTTCCCATGAAGCACTTGGGCACAATGCTTAGCTTCCGGCGCCGGTCCTTGATTAGATGCCGGCTCTTGGTCATCATATTGTGGTAGAGCTTCTCACCCTTCTGGGCGATCATTACATAAGCATCTCGCTCCATCCCAAGTTTCAGACCTGCAAGCAACAGCATAAACACATCAAACCCTTTTCATTGTATATTTATGCGACGTTTTATAGAAATGCTGAGCTTTTAGAAATTACATTAAATCCCAAACATTTAAAGACCATGCTGATTCCATGACTGACATGCCAAAGAGCATAGGGTAGCAGTAGCAGCTATGGTCTTACAGTGCCAACAAAACAAACAGGAGCAAAACAGGGCCTTAGGGACACCGCCATTTCCTCAAGTCAGGCCTCAGACGTCTACATGTTTCAGGCTGTCACGAGGCTATGAGAAGACACAATTCCCCTGCCTGGAGGGCCTTGTTGGGATTTCTGACATGGTGCATTGGTAGGCTAGGAACAGAGCAGGCCTGCTCGCTCCTTCAGAGGGAAAGCCAGATGTTAATCTTCCCTAGTCAAGAACAATGTACGGCGTCAATGCTCACTTGCTAATGTACTGTGACGCCACTAAGTGCTTAGGCATATCTTTAATGTAGAGCAGCAGTCATGCTGCAACACCTCAATGAGAAATGCGTACTTATGACAAACACGTAGAAACAAATCAGGAGCAGTTAGTTGATATTGAGCCCCTGCTCATAGATGCTTATAGAGCTTTACAGCCATGATGAATCATTTCCAAACCAGTTTCCGAAGGATCTCTGTTCTAAACTTCACCGTGGGACTCTGAGCAGCTTAACGTCACTGGATGTTGTGGCTTTCCTGTAAGGCTCTTTGACTGGCTATACCCTCTTTCACCGGACCCTCTTAGTTGATACACAGTTAGGCTTTCTGATTGTAGGAGCGCCATAATCAGGCTCTCTGACTGTCAACTGCTCTGTCCTGCATAACCGTGGGACTTCCATAATTGCAACAAACTTTTGGGGGTGCTGGAGCTAGGTGTCACTGACAGAAGTGGGGTTGGATTACACTTGACAGCAGCTGGAGACGAATCATACAAAGAGTGTCATTGAACAGACGGGGGTCTGGTGCTGGTGGAAAGCCCTCCGGCGAAGGGCTGCTGGTCCAGCTGTCGTAGCCTGTCCAGAAGCTTACTCTTCCTACTGGCACAGGCTAATAGGCTAACATGCTAGGCCACTCATTACTCCCTCAGCCTTCACAAAAACACCAATAAGACAACCCAGCCCCACACAGTTTTCAGGGTGATAATAACGTGTTGGTCTTAGGAGAAACAGGGGCATTTAAAAATAAGTGTACAAGGGAAAACAACATTAAATAAAAGTTTGGGTGTCAAACTGTGATGAAACGGATGTGGAACTAATTGCAATGGTCAAACCTTCCAGATGTGAAGTAGGATGGGGTCCAGCTTTAGAGGGGGGTTGGATACACAGTGACTGATCTGGCATCTGTTAGCCTAAGGTCACGTTCTGACTGCAGTAACCAGATAGCCAACATGGCCCTTAGTGCTGTGCAAAGCTCTTCTTCACTTTAGCCACTGAATCCGTAGCCGACACAATGACTGCTATGAGCACTCGCACACCTTAATGGGGAAGGCTTATTTGCTACATTTTAAATATAAATGCTAGAGTTGTTGTAAACACCTACAAAACCAGGTGTGGTTGTAAGTTCAAAAACAGCTGTTTAAGTTCCATTACCGGTGTTACCATAAACAGAGCTGGGGGGAAGCGCTTGTGATTTTTCCCTTCAATGCTATCAAATCTCAACAGTCGACAGCTAGTCAGTTAAAGCTTTCAAGATTTATTGTCATGCCCCAATGCGCAAACAAAGACAGGTGTCCATTACTGAACAGGTGTCCTTACACCGCAAGTGGAAACACTTTTGAAGTCAAAAGATGGAAGTTAGCAAAACAAAAAGGAGGGAAGGTGATTAAATCCAATGACTAAGTGCTCTCAGCTTACAATGACATGTTGAACAAATTACTTATCTTCCTCAATAAATGCTTTCATGGTGTAGACCAACACGACAGCAAATACCACTTTTAAAAAGAGGAACAAATAGTTCATTTGCATTCTTTAACCAAAAAAAGAAATTAACATTTCCTTTCAGTGACACGATGTTTCAGCTTTTGAGATGATTTGGACATGCTAGTAATTACACATTTACCAATCCACCAGTTTAAGGAATCCCGTAAAAACGTGTTGCGAACCTTATGTTCATGCCACGTTACAGACACGTTACAGACCGCTAGACACAACAGAGTGTTTTCCCAGACTGACAACCCGTGAAGGGAACAGTGTTGCAACACTGACGTTAGTGTGCTGCTCTTTCTGGCAATATGCTACTGCCGCTGATCTATTTCAGACGCTTGCTGATTGAACAGCCTGTTTATAGAACATCTAGACTTTGTTTGTGAAGGGACTCTTCGATAGAGTGCTCTCTTCTCTCTGGGGTGTGAGCAAACAATGGTCTCCGACTGTATTGTAAATGACAACTGGCTCTTTCCTTTGAATGTTAAACTCCATTCCAGAGTGATCTTATGCAGACTATTTGGCATCTCAGTTAAGGTCATCAAGAAAGATCTACGACTTTGTTTACAGATGATACAAACAACTAGAGACATTATGGCAATTAAGAAATACTATAATCCACATTCTATAGGCATACCACAAGAGCACAAATTTGAAGGGAAACTGATCTTCCAAGTCTGAATCCTTGTACCCTCATTCAACGTTAACCACCACTTTTATAGTGTTGGTGTTTTGCAGTCTAACATGCAGAGTTAATCCATCCATCCATCCATCCATCCATGAAGTCAGCCAGTGCACCACGGCTGCAAAAAACATAGCCTTCCTATGTGCTCAAACAGTAGAGTGGGGACAAAGTGGAAGACATATATTTTTCATACTCACTCTCTCTCTGCTCCCGTTCCCTCAAGATGGAGTCCAGCCACTTCTGTTTCTCCTCTGCGTTCTTGGCCATGCAAACAAACCATTTGTTTTTGGCAGTGTTGTGGATCTTCCAGCCGTTGGTCACGGTGTAATTGTTGCTGTGGTAGTCGGCTAGAACGGAAGCACAAAATCATATATAATCGGGCATCGTTCGTGACACCTTTCATATGATGAATCTTTGAGAAGAAACCGTTCCAAAGACTAGGCATGACACCAATCTTTCCATTCCAATGGACCTTGTTCGAATTCTAATCCAACATCTATAATATATACCTCATTGCACCTGAAATCACTCAGGAAAATTGTGTCTGCTGAATGACAAACACGTCAATATAATTGTCAGTTTAGCAGCCATTTGGCTCCAGGTGACTGTAATGTATAATTAATGGGCTGGGGTAATGGAGGTTCATTTGTGTGATGGTAAAAGGTCATATTAATACATGTAAAACCCCCGGACCCTGAGGGAGGGAGGAAACGCACGTGAGAAAGAGTGTGTGGGTGGGAGGGCGAATGAGGGAGAGGACACGAGTGAAACGGGGAGAGCGGGAGGGAGGGGGAGCACAAGGACAGTTAATGGTGTTTGTGTGACAGCGGTGGATGTGCAAAGAGGGTGATGTTGTTGCATTCATGAAAAGGCTTTGATGGGGTGACGGTGGTATGCGCTCATGCTCAATTCTCATTAAAACATCTTCACTCAATGTCCGTACTACTGGACATCTATTACTCTGAACTGTCCACGCAATAGCGGAAATGGGCAGCTGTTATCATTGTCATTCTTTGGGCTTCTACACAGCCATTATTTCAACAGGCTTAGACCCAAACAAGCTAATCTGATCATGCATGCCACATGACCATAGCCGTACATCTAGGTTATACAGTTTTTCTGAGAAACATATACAGAGAAAACATAAATGAGGCATGTGAACCCTGTGGTGAACGGAAACAGAGAAGATAAAAAAGCTGTGTTTCTACCTTAGGTTCCTATCGCTAGCGCTCCGGCAAACCCTTCAAGAAAACAATTCACCTGGGTTCAAATAGCACTTGAAATAGTTTTATATTGGGCGTGGCAGTTGAGGCTATTTAAATGGTTTCTACTGCACCAGGGAATCTTTAAAAATGTCAAATAATTGTAAAAACTCTGAAATCGAACTTGAACCCATGTCTTGAAAAACAGGCTAGGGTGAAAAACCACAGAACCAAACGCCAAAGTGTGGTAAGCTGGTATGTACAAGACCTTGCAGCAGCAGTCATTTAAGAAGCTCAAAATTGAGAACATAGGTTGTGCATCCTGTCTGAACCTTGTCAGGCTTTAACACCACGAGAAATCACTCGCATAACCTCCCTGAAAACCGTTAAGTGAATCAAAGTGTGAGAGACATCTGCAATCATTTCACCACCCCACCCAAACAGTTGGAACTCACCCGATAGGAATCACACACTTTACTAGTGAAGCTGTTACCCTGATTTTTGTTTTAGGAGTTCAATGAAACAAATAGTGTTTATTTTGGCAAAGCAAGCACATTGTGTTGCATCTTTGTATGTGCAATAGAAATACAGCTTGATTAAGTAATGCTGTTGCAAAAACAAATATACATTTTATTTTATTTCATTTTCAGCCAGGTCTGTAGTGAATTACTGCCAAATACTGTAAACAAAAAACAAATAACAAAAATGTCAACTTATGGAGAACAAATGTGTTATATGGATAAACAGCCATATGGATAAATTAATAGAAGGATGAATGATTAATTAATTCATGAATCATGTGTATATAAGGGATTATGGATGGACTGGTTTGTTAGTTGATTGATTGGTTGATGGATTGATTAAATTATTGGTTGATTGATTGCTGCATAGATGGAAGGATGAATGTGGCGAGGCTGTCACAAACCTGTTCCATCCTCAACGTTCTCTACCTCCATCACCTCCGTGTTGATCCTTCCTCTGAATACATACTGGGGACCGTTCATGGATTTTGACCTTTTGGTGGACTTCTTCCCAGAAACCCTAGGAAATTGAACACGAAACAGTGTACATTTATTCTCCCTGCTCAGGAAAAATCTATTTGATGCCAGTTTTAGGGAAGGTTTTTTAAACACTGCTCAAGCATATGCACTTACACATAAATGCACACATTTTATCTTAAAAGGACTTGTTTTGTTTGCATATATAATGAGCCTGGAACACACTAGACAAACAGGATTTGGCAATTTACTCGGAGTCTGGCATTTTTCTCCAAGGTGACTTCTCATCACTGACTGAAAAGCCTGTTGTGCTCATTCTCGCCAGTTTTCAGATGTCCCTGCCTCCCACACCCACCCCTAGGCTCCATGGTTCTTTCCTCCTCCAAAGTACCCAGTTCTCACCTGGACTTCCTCTTGCAGTAGACCAGGAGGTTATCAAACAAGAAGAACACTCGCTCCTGAATGTTGCCAGCGGAGATCTTCAGCAGGTTACCGTGGAGCAGCAACTCAGTGCAGATGTCAGTCAAATTGGTGCCCTGGGGACATCGTGTCAGGAGAGGATGTCAGTCAATCACTGGAGGATCTCATTGACTAATTATTATGAAATCTCATTCAGCCTTCACACATTATGTGTTTACCTTCAGAGTGCACAACCCCGTTTGAACAATACAAAATGCAGCTGTGTGAATGAACACGTTGGATGACATTGGATTCGGTTGTTTCCATTTCATTGTCCTAATATGATGGAATGAACAACAGCCAAAACCTTCACTTCTACTGTTAGGCAAGAGAACAATAGTGTATACAATGTAACCACGTCCTTCCCTGAACTTTGGAAATGACCCTTAACACAAGACAAGACTCAGCTGTGGACTGTTCTGTAGCCCAGAGTCGTTCAAAATGCATGAACAGTGTGGTTTCTGGAAGGTTCTGTCTAAATGTTAATGGGAAAGTGGTCTTAAATGGGAGACAACAGGAATAACATTTTAAATAGTGCCAGATCAGAGTTCCAAATGGACATCTGGTCAGACTTAAACCCAAAGCCTGTTTATTATTCCCCTGTAAACCACATATTTACTTTCTTAGCTCAGTGGAAGAAAGTAAAATATTTTAGCTATTTCCCAATATATCTCTGATATGTAATGTCATGGCAGTGTTATTACAAATGTCTTAAGACAGTTTTAATGCCACTGTTGACAGTTTTGTAAAAGGTACTTCATGTGAAATATTGTTAATCAAAATGTTGTCTTCTGCAGTCATGGGCTAAAAAAACAGCAGATTGTGAAACAAATTGAATCCACTTGTGTGCAAACACGTTTAATGTAAGATATAAATAATGTATAAAACCAGGGCAACAGATAAGAGTGACAGTTACAAATTTAGGCATCCTGATTCAAATAAATGTGAATATGCAAATGATTTACTCTGCCCAGAAATGTAATCATAGAATGTGATGTTAAGTATGAAGAACACAGTTGTTCGTGTGTTTCTTACAAATGTACCATGACACACCCATTTCATGAAACAGTCTTTCACACTGGAAACAAGTGTCCTGTCAATATCCATGAAGAGCCTGAACGGTGCTCATTTCCAGTGTTGATTCAATCATGTATGTGAATAATACCATATATCCTTATCAAAGTTGTTAATTGAGTTATTCAATTGGTTTTCTACTTTCACCCTGTTCAGTGTACATCTGTACATCGCTTCGATAAGTTTCACACACATTGCTGATGTCATGCAGGATGAGTAGTGGTTGTGACTCACGCCCACCTGTTACCAGCCAATTAACCTTATCACAACATGTAGGCCACAACTTTATGTGAATCAGAACAGAAGCCCATCAGATTAATCATGTCCAAATTGGCCCTCTTTTCCCTATACAATGAAATACATTTGTTCAACAAGATATCCCCTATGTTTTATGATCTGAGGTAGTGTACTATTTAGGAAATAGGTCACATTGTCAGACTGGCAGAGTCCTAGAGATGACATTAGCAGGGAATCAAGCCTATAAGTTAAAAGGGACACACAAACCCAGTTTTGATATCCTTCAAAGCTGCCAAAGTAGCAACACAAAACCCACACCATCACAACCATCCATAATGGATTTTTCTTGGAAATACATTTCTAACAGCCCCACCCTATAAAACTAAATTATCTGCTCCCTTATAGGTCAGGTGGATTTAAACCGGCCTAGCAGACGGATAATGTTTCACCGATCAATCCAAATCCATGTTCACCTGATAGGAGGCAGTGGGTATCAGAAGAGGACGTGTCAATCGGTAATGTCTCTGAACCCTGACACTGCACTACCACTGGCCATTAGGTAGTGAGAGCATGGAACTAATGGGCTCAAGATAAAGTGCTGTGGAGGGATGGAAGATGGAGGGAGGGCCTTCTTCATGAGGGTGGAGTGTGAAAACAGTGGACAAGCGCACTATGATCCCTCAATCTAACAAGCTTTGACCTACTTAAATCGTAATTTAGCTGACTCATATCCAGAGTGACTAACAGAAGGTAGAGGGAAATCCTCTTTAGCAACTTAGGGTCAAGTGCCTTGCCCAAGGCACCAGGTCATTTGGCACACTCGAAAATCGAACCAGCAACCCTCTGATTTAGAAGTCGGACACCCTAACCGCTGAGCAACCGGACCACGTCTGGAGAAACAATGAACAAGTGAAAAGAGCCAACATGAAAACACAGATGAGTTTATGCACTGACACAAGGAGAAATTGGAACAAAGCAACAGATTCCCATATCAAGTCCATGGTGTCATTTCCATTCCTACACTGTTTAGCCCAGTTAAACGCACAACAGCGTCCTGTTTCGTCACGGTTTTCACAGAGGACAATCATGGGGTGAAGTGGTGGCATATTTCATCAGAAAAGGGAAAAAGGATGCAAAACCTGGCAAGATTTGGGTGTGTGTGCGCGCTGAGTGTGATGCCATTGTGAGGCCCTCTCTTTTTCTCAGACAGGGCTGGCTTGAGACTAGACCATGCATCCCCAAGCACTGCTGATTGGGCAGGCTGCCTGCTGGCGTTCCCTTGGCCGCTGAGCGGTTAGATTGTCCTCTTGTGGTCCCGGGGAGAGTCAGGGGACAAGGGCTCTGTTGTGGAGGGCGTGAAAACCGCACCAGGCACTCCGCCCCACTCCCAAGCCCTGTCCACGGACTTGCATGTTGTATCATGGATTTGGGAGGCATTCTACTAATTTGGTTGGGATTGAAAATGTGAAACGCACTGAATATGGGTTAGCTTTAAGGTAAAAGTTACAGTAATTTGACCTGACCTCTACATGGTAAAAGCTACAATATGGCAACTTTCTGCAACATTTAATACAAGATTCTGATTAATTTGCATTGATTATAGATTCAAAATAATAAAAATAATCAACATCACATATCCAAGTGAACCATTCTTAACTTCTTCCTTAAAAGATGATTACTAAGGCCCAGAAAGGAAGTTTGAATAATTAGAGATTCATTTAATCAGGTGAAGTTAAGTACTGTATTTATTAATTCCTCTGAATTAACTCTGTAGCTTTAACTCTGTCAGACAGTGATGGTTGATCTGCTTGGTTTCAACAACCATGGGCTTCTCTGAGCAGATGTCTGAGGACTTCAACCTGAAGATAGTTGACCTTCACAAAACAGGAGAAGGCTATATAAACATCAATGCTTTCAGCTGCCAGTTTCATCTTTCAGAAACATTGTCAAGAAATTAAAGTTAAATTGAACAGTTCCAGTCAAAGCAAAGTCGATAAGACCAGAGAAAGAATGACAGACTTGCCCGAAAACTGAACAGATATGCACAACAGAACCCACAGGTCACTGCAAAGAACCTTCAGAACAGTTTAGCTGATACTGAAGAGTTGTTTTCAGCAGGGTTGCCAAATGTCCCGTATTAGCCGGGACATCCTATATTTTTGGCTAAATTGTTTGGTTCCCGTATATTCATCAAATCACTGTATAGCGCAGCGCCACGGCGAAAATACTGCAGCCACACGAAGAACAAAATATGAAAAACACAAATCTAGACATTATGATTTTGTTAGACAAATGAATTGCATTTGCTTTTCACCTACATAATTCTTAACTTTCAGCTTGTTGTACTATTACCTGCATGCGCGAGAAACACAAAGCGCACATTCCACATGCCAATCAATCCGGTCAGGGCTAGAAGTGATGCTGCTCATGTCAACGTGACGTTGAACTTTGGAGTCAGACTTTCCACCTGATAGCTAAGGAACTAGGTAGCTAACTACTGCTGTGGTAGGTAAGTTACCTTGTGTAGTAGATGACAAAATTAGACAGGGTAATGTTAAGAAGTGCACTATGGAATTTGGTTTATTAGGATAGCAGGTGACACACACTAACTTGAAAACTAGTTGTATCGAGCTGCTTAATTACTCTACCGTCAGTTGCCTCTCACTGGGAAGGAAAAAGGAGCAGCGGTTTTACATTTTCTTGTAATGTAATACTTATTTCAAATATGATAGCAGTGTAACATAAGTATATGATTAGTATTGGCCCAATTAAAAAGTATATTTTCTGGTCAAATTCTCTTACAGGATTTTGATATAATTGCTATGGTTCCAACTGATGATTAGAAAATCCATAATGACTGAGTAGGGCAACTATGGAGGGAAATCTACATGTTGTGAAAGAAAAACAAATAATTACTTCTATCAAAACTAAGTTAACACTTTATCAATGTTAAAAACAATGTTACTAAGACTTATCCAAGGAATAACTATAACATTTGTTCAAGAGGGTTCAGATTACAGTGCAAAACATTTAACATACCTAATGTTATGTACATATAATGTACATTAAGTAATAACTACAAATTGTAGCCCCCACTTTCTCTTATTTGGTAGTGAGAATGTTGTCAACCCAAGTTCTCAGGTCTACAGTACAGCGTAACTTACATAACAAGGATCTGCATGGGCGAGCTGTCAGAAGGAAACCTTTTCTAAAACCTCATCACAAAACTTCACAAGCCAGAGTAATTTTGGAACAACCTGCTTTGGGTTGATTAAATGAAAATGTAACTGTTTGGCCACATACATAGAGAAAGTATGTTTGGAGAAAAAAGATAAAGACTTAAGAATTTTCTGCAATAAAACATTTCAAGCATTTTTAACGATTTAAGCACAGTGGAGGCTCTGTTATGCTTTGGAGTTGTCTGGCAGCCAGAGGACCTAGTAATATTGTGAGGGTGGAGGGAAGAATGGATTCAAGAATAGAAAGACTCTTAGCTGGCTACAGGAAGGATTTTGAGCAGTTATTTCTGCCAAAGGCGATGTTAACAAAAACTAAGTGAGATGGTGCCTACATGTTTTGCACATGCCTTGCACACTTGTTTAATATTTAGAATCTATGGAAAATATAAATAAACAGTAATTCTGCATTAAAATGTGCATACATGTTTCACTTTGTACCATGTAGATTTCAAAACAACCTCTGCACACAGACAGATTCATTGTAACATAACTTAATTCCAGGGGAGCTTAAACTTGTGCATACAACTGTACCTTAGTAGCATTACGCATTGAAATCTTTTTTTTTTCACCAATTCAAATTTGCTTTGCTTGCATAGGTCTCAGTTTAGGATTTTACAGTTAAGGTTAGGTTTGGAGATCAAGATTAGGTTTGGGAGAGAAAGGTTAAATGTAAGAACACTGCTTGCTAAATAGAAGTTAGGAATTCAAATGGAAATAACTTTGTCTCCACAAACATAATGGTGCCTAAACGAACAAACTGTTAACTTCATCCCATTTTTGTCACTCTGCCCATTTCTATATAGAAGAGAACCATGCACCCACTGACCTCCCTCTTTTTCCTCAGCTTCCATGCCTCCATCTCTCCGCTAACTTACTGTTAGGCTCCTCTTCCTCCCTGACCACCCACCCTTGTAACTACTTTCTAACCTATGGCTTGCATCATATCCATGGTCTACAACAGAACAGAATGATTGCGGTCACCTCCCAGCCCTCGATGTGTGACTGCAGCTGCTCCAGGGATTCCAGCTTCTCCATCTGCCTCTTGGTCTCGTTGATGTTGGAACACACAGCCTTCATGGACTGCAGGGCCTCTTCAACTGCAGGGTAGTCTGCATGCTTCTTAGGCGTCCGTTTCAATAGCTCCTATTGGGGCATAAGATAAAGGAGTGAGTAGTCAGGGCACAGAGACACAAAGCATCTTGGTGTATGATTACTGATCTAAGATCTACCCATTTCATGCATTTCATTAAGATCTATTAGGTAAAACTGAAACTGGACCTGAGGTCCTGTGTCATTAACAGAGATGCCACAAGTTAGTGTAATAAATTACTTTTCTGGGTTGGGCCGAGTTCACAACTTTTGGGACGTTCCTCAGTAAGACCCTATTGACCAGGTAAAAGAAGATCATAACTTACCAGTGATGTATGAAAAACTAAAACATCACTACACTGTAAAAAAAAAGGTTGTAATTTGACAGGAAATCCACTGTAAACGTTTACAGTGTTTTACCTGCAATTGGATCAATGGGAAACATTCTTATATAATTATAAGAATATTATTATTATAACATTCTTACAAATTATAGAACTTCTTTTACCTGGTCATTAGGGTCATATTGAGGAATTTCCCGTAAGTTGTGAACTCAGCCCAACCCAGAAAAGTAATCTATTACACTAACTTGTGGCACCTCTGGTCATTAACCAGTAAAAACCAAATGCCTGTCAATATGCCTTTGTAGTGCTTCAGGATATACACAGCCAATCACAGTCACTGATGGTTCAGTGAAGAGTTCTGGTATGTTCAGGGCCGTTTCTAGCACCGGGGCTGACACGCTGGCCTGGCAACACTATTATTATGCCGTATTTGGTTACAATTCCCTAGCTTTGTAATGAATTCACAATGATTATTGCAATAAATTAAAATGAGCGCTATTATTATGAAAGGAAAAACTCTGACTTTGTGTTCCCGGCATAATAAAGTGTTGCCTGGCAAACGTGTCAGCCCCGGTGCTAGAAACGATCCTGGGTATGTTGGATGGCGACTTGTCTTATCAGTGTAAGAAAACATCTCGATTCATCTTGCGCAAAGACTTCATGATGATGGGGATGCAAAATGGAGGTGGAAAGGTGGGGTCAGACTGGGAAAGAGGGAAATGGGGGGGGGGGGGGGG
>JACXGM010000705.1:0-11267 GCA_016801145.1 Umbra pygmaea | reverse complement strand
TTTGCTTAAATATATAATAAATACACAGAATCCTGTGTAATGCTAGCTACATTAAGGGATGCTGGTGATAAATGTGGATATCGCATAGATCACATAAGTCATTCGCAACTTACCCAATACCATGTTGACATGCTACCTTTGCTCTCCAAAAACCTTAAACTAGCCAAGAAACGGTGCGCAATGTTGTGAAAAAAACATGTTTATCTTGTTAGCTGAATGGCTGCATAGCTATATCCACTGTTTTGTTTTGCACTGTTGTTTTTGCAAAGTACTTTTGAAAAGCTGTCTGGAATGTGTCTGGGGAGTAGTTTTTGCACTATGAGCATTATTTGGACTTTAATATGTTGTTCTATGCTATATTCCACGTGTTTTTTATAGCTTGTTACCGTGGTATCGAAATCGGCATCGAGAATCGTGTAATTTTACTGGTATTGGCACCGACTACAGAATTTTTGGTATCGTGACACCCCCATTTCTAACAGTAATGCTCCAATGGAAGAAAAACGACAATATCTATTTCCTATATTCATCCAGGCACGTTCTGATATTGGGACATAGGGTTACTAATTATGGAATCAGATTAATTTCAGGAAGGCCTATTATTAAAAATTTGTTATACCCAATTAGTCCTATAGACTGAACACTTATCACCAGTGCCGGCCCGAGCCTTTGGGGGGCCCTAAGCAGAATTTGTTTTGGAGGCCCCCTCCTACCACGCAGGAGGAGTCACCTGAGCACACAAGCAGCCGCTTAGTTTGCTTATGCCTAGGGTCGGCCCTGCTTATCACCACACTCTATGATATGTTGCATGTCCATAAAAACAAGCTTAACAAAGTACAACATTTATAATAATATTAATAATAATAAATAACTATCCATCTAAATAAAAACCTGACAAGTAAAACAGTAAAACAAAATCATGCTTCCATTATTTATAAATTTATGATCACCACTACCTTCACCTAATTCTGATGACCTTCCCAAAGAATGAACTGAATTAAACTGAAATGGCATCTAAAGACATACAAGAGTCTAGAAGATTGCAAAAGGGAAGATACTGTTTGAATGGGGTACATTTTCATCCAATCCCATATAATTTTTCAGTGGCTACTGTACAGCTAGATAGAGCTTCTATGCCAGGAAATCTCCCAGCATCTAGAGGTTAGATAAGCATTTGTTTACAGCAGGCTCCCTAAACAATAAAAAAAAATTGACTTGTCCATTGGAAAAGGCTTTGCAGAACAAAATTGCTTTAATCTTCTCTTTTTGCATTATCAATTTATTTTAATATTCTCTTAAGTATCATTCACTGTTATGAATGTTTCAGGAATAAAACACTTACCGGTAAATTTGAGTAATATAGCAGATGCTCTAATCCAGAGCAATTTACAGTAAGTACAGAGACATCCCCCCCGGAGGAACTTAGGGTAAAGTGCCTTGCCCAAGAACACAATGATATTTGGCACAGTTGGGAATCAAACCAGCAACCTAAGTCTGACTCTAATAAAATGTTTGGAAAAATGCATTTGATGTCCTTCAGAATGTTTTAAAAGGGCAAGGTCATGCATTGTTGCAGAAAATGTAAATGAAACTTGACCAGGCAGCAGCATTATTTCTATTGAGTAAATAAGGCTTCTTCCATTTGATGGGTTATTTTATCAATATTGGAAATCAAACCCTTAAATTTAATTGACCCCTCTACTCCACACGAACAGCCAGTCAGAGACACCCGATTCCGACTGTCATTCACTGTACTCTTCTAGAAAGATGAAAATAGTATGCAGACTAAATTTAGTTTCATCATCAATACATAATGTGATAATACCAGCATGTCAACTGGTTCTCTTATAGGGGCCAGACTCCAATTTCTACTGGTAATTAATCGTCTTCTACTGTATAGTGCAGACAGGCACAGCTGCTGAAAGAAAAGGAGCAAAATTACGCACCAGGTTCTGTAGCCAGAGGGGCTTAACTGGCAATCCCAAACATCAGCTTCATTCTGCATATTCTCCAGTCTGACTAGTAGAGTCTAGTATTAAACCACAGACCAGGTCTCCAGCTATTTCTAAACGGTTCCTGTAATTGGGAAAGACTAATGCTATAAATCACAACTAACACATTAAATACATCACTAAAATGTCTCCACTTATAGTTTAGCTCAGGTCTGGAGATCAAAATACCCAACAGGTAGGTAGAGTAGGGATGAGTATTGCCTGTGGTCTACAACCTGGTGTGCCTCATCAGGCTATGTTTACAGTGTGCATTTTGGACTAAGACATGATTGATGGTTTAATCTCTCTAGTGACCTGTACGCTCTGTCACCATTGTCTATTGTGGTTTGCTGCCAATGTCAACAGACAAAGTAGGCACATGCACACACATTTCTATCCCTATGTGGACAAGAAAACGATTCCTTATCTTCAGAATCCACTAACCCTAACATCAATAGAATCATTATTATGCCTACACTAATCATAACATATACAGATGAATTAAAAGAGTAACCAACATACAGTGTCTAAGTAAGGTGAGGGGCCACCACGAGCCACCAGACCTTGGCATGGATTTTCCGGTACTAGTCTCTGGAAGTCTACACCACCACACTTCTCCCTCATTTTGGTGTTCTGATGTCGGTAATAAAAAACCCTGTCTGAAACATGGATCCAAAATCTCCCATAGGTGTTCAATTTGGTTGAGATCTGATGACTGCGAAGGACATAGCACACCATCCACATCATTTTCATACTCAACAAACATTAGTGACCATTCGTAGCCTGTGGAAGGTGGCATTGTCATCCTGGGAGAACCCACCTCTCAGGACAGAAATGCTTCACCATGGGATAAAGTTGACCACTCAGAATAACTTTGGAATGATTTGCAGTGACCCTTCACTCTGGGAACAAGTGGAACCAAACCATCTCAGGAAAATGCCGTCCACAGCTTCTGCATTCAAAGTCTTTCCTTTTATCTGTTACCAGTTTGTGAATTTTTGCCCTAAACCTAACGCCTGAGCAAGAAATAATATTTTTCCTTGTGAAGACCATCTACAGAGCTTGTACCAAACTGTATAGATAGGTGGGAACTTGTGATATGCACATTTATAGTGTAACCAGAATTGAACCAAAACACATACACCTTCAGTCATAAACATTATGCCACAGAGGTGTTTAACTGCTAACTCAACTAAATAAATCCTTCAATCATCCAGGCCCCAATACAGTCCATTTCATGAAGCCCCTCCTCATCCTAACAGCAATAGTTCTAAGTGGGAAAGCCACAGGGCTTTGTCAGTATTGCCTTGGAGACGTGTTCTCTCTGGTCTGAATACATTGTAGCCCCGCCCCCCGCAACCCCCATCTCCTACACACTTTCAACTCATTACTGGGCCTTACTCGAGACTATGGAAGAGGAAATTATTAAATCCCACCCGCAATAAGTGGGTATTAGGAAAATGTCACCCAATATTAAAATTAGCTCCAGTGGGTCGATTTATTTCCATGCTTAGTGTTAGTGAGAGGAACACTAGCTATGTGAGTTATGTTAGTTCATGGCCTCAGTGACAACATGTGACTATGAAATAAGTGTAATTGGAATGAATATTCACGTGACAATTGTGTGGATTGGACTGTAGATACAGAAAAATAATAATGTTGCATCCTGTGTAGACCATGTCGTGGTCATTGGATTTTCAGGAGCTTTATCGTGCATTTAATGCAGAACAGGTTACGATATGCCATTTCAAATGGTCAGATGAATACAGTAATGAGAGGGAACAGCTTACTTTCATAAAACAATGAGGGTCAACACAGTTTGACACCTCATCAACCATCTTGTGACACATTTGAGGGGCATAAACCCAATGTTTAGCATTTCTTCACCCAAGTGTTCGTTTTTCATTTGCAAGTTATCCTTTTCACAAACATTGCACCCCATTCCTCCCAATTAACAAACATTACAAGTTAATGGGTTGACTCATTGTCAAAAGCCCCATTAGCTCTACTAAGCAGGCTTCAGAATGGAAGGGTTTCTAACTTGCCTCCATTTTAGGAACCAAAGTACAAATGGAAAGACTTGCTCTAGTTTGTTTTTGCCATCTTTGATGAGTGGAGCTCAAACAGGAAGTGAAAACAGAGCAGATAGAGCAGGTAATCAAAAAGTTTGCCTTGATGGATAGAAATAAACAGTGTTAGCCATACATTTTCACTGACTGATACATTATATCTATATAATAACGCATTGTAATGCAGAGTTATGATTAAAAGGTGATTTGTAGATTACTTAGATCAAGCTTGATGATAAACTGTAATTTACATCATTTTGATCATATACAATGATAAACCTAGTTGTATGTAATCACTCTGCAAATATTTAATAAGCAATTCATATGTTTAGTACTCATTAACTTTTGTATCAAGTCACTTACTGTTGTATGCACTGCTGTATATAAAGCAATTCTCCAAGACATACTATACTAAATTACATCTCTTAATATTTGGAAATGTAGAAAAGTGAAAAGATTGGTTGTTCTTTTAAGACCTCTAGTCTGCTCAGAGCTAGTAAAATTGCTTTTAGTTATTGTCCTCCACAGGCATGGAGTGAACTGCACATCACAAAAAACGTGATGCTTTATTTTCTGTTAGGCAACTCTGAAGGGAGCGCTCATGTTAGAATCAGTATTTCTGTTTGTAAAGATGTAGGTACAGGAACTTAGTTTTGTTATGTTATCTTGACTGTGTTATCAAGGCATCCTCCAAAAAGAAACACTGGTCTAAAAGTGATTCCCTAAATCAGTGGTTCTCAAACTTTTCAAACTAAGTACCACCATTGCTCCAGCTAACCAATCGAATTACAGTACCACTACAAGCCACAAACTCAGAAAAAAATACAGAAAACATAAATAACCATCAATAACCATTGAATGTTAATTTAGAAATTTTAGTTGCAAACACAACCCATTGTGCACAATAAATTATAAATTACTGTCTTAAGCTTTATATGAAAAATCTGAAAAATGAATGAACTAAGCTTTTGAACTTTTTTGCACTGTACAGCCACAACATGTTTGATTAACATTACAAGACAATACAATACATCACCTTTTATTTTGTCTAGTCAAATGGTGTACCACCACGTACCACAGTCTGAGAACCACTACCCTAAATAAAGGTTAAAATGTAAAATATTCAGCAGCCGCCTGTGTTTGTTTTGATGCACACAAACACGGCATAACACACAGCTCAATGTTTCAAGAGTTTCTTCTTTTAAAGTAAGCTATGCAGTGGCTGGAAAGGGAAGAGGAAATAAGCAATGCATACAGTGCGAGTGAGACACTGCTTGCTGGCTCATGGCAGATGCAGCAAGGAGGATGTCCCCTCACAGGAAATGAGGCTTTGTGTAGAGGAAGTGTCTGAGGGACATGTTGGTTTGAACATTTCCATTTGGGCCAGGCATACAGTATGTACACATAGTTTAAAAAAGCAACAAGGTAAAAGAGCTACAGTGTTAAAGCTGCAGTGAAACGTGTAACTTCATTCCACCTAGAAAAACCAGACATACACGATTTTGACACCATCTCAGATTGTGCTGAAATATTAATTTGTTAAAAGATAAAGCAATGTAATCCAAGTTCATTTCAGTTCATGATAATATAATTCTAACTATAGAACCAACATCCAATTTATACCAGAAAATAAAAAATATAATAATAATAGGCTAAAATGTCAGGAATATAAATGGTCAAAGTGGCCAAGGTCACAAGCCCTCAGTTTATAGTCCTAGTCATTTTTAGTAGCACTCACCTTTGGTTTAGACTAGTGTTCAAACCTGAAAGGTCTAAACTAGCTAATTTTATCCAGTTATTGGTTTCCAGTTTAACACTCAGTAGATATTCACTATTATGGTTTAGAAAGAGGAAGTGATATCCTTATCAGAAGTGAAAATACAAAATGTTGAATTGGGTAAAGGTGAAGTGAGGTACTACACAGACTGCATCCTTTGGGTTACCAGCTTCATAGAGAGCAGCAATAATGACCAGCAAGCACAAACCTCTGGAAGAGCAGGTCACAGAACCTCAGCACTCAAGACTGGAAACGCAGTAAAATGTGACCACAAGATATCTGCCAGAATCCACACCCAACTCACGTTTCTCAAACAGCACGAAAAGAACCATCGAAAAATGTAATAATGATAATAACCAAAACTGCAACTTCATATTACCTGTCAGAGAACTAATAATGTACACTGCCCGGGATGGGCTTTGTGGTTGATGTTTGATCCATTTATTGGAATCAGGGATAAGGAGACTGCCTTTATATTGACTTAATGACCGTAATGGTGTCCTGGTTTCTTTAACAGACAGATTTAATATTTATGCACTGCAGCTTTACAGCACTGACATAAACAACAAATACAGTGCAGGAAAACCATAGATCCTGATAAGCCTGTATTCAGAATGCTCCAGCTTAACTAAATGCTTGAATGATTAGCAATAACAACTACAATTATCTGATGCAACCATACAGTAGAAAGAGAGTATGCTTCTCATTGGAAATAGTTAAAAAAGGGAGTTTGTTACAAATCATACAGATGGCTCAGCCATTATTTTGTTTACCACAGGGTTTCATTGTGATTGATGTACAAGAACAGCATTTGGACCTAGTAGCACCAGCTACAGTAGGAAACGTCCACCCATCATTACAGATGGACAAATAGCCTTTCACTGCCACAAGGAGGGCGTGGTCCATCTCATGTGATCCGCAGCCAAAGGGTTAGATGTGGGTTGCTGACCCGTTTCTCCTTTTGTTGTGACTAAGCCAAGCATGGAGGGGCTAGACAGCAAGGTGTGAACAGCCCATATGTCGGTGTGGGCTCTGCATTCACTCAACTGGACGGTGAAAAGGCCTGCTGCCTCCAACGTCTGCCCCTGAACGGCCTTGGTCAGGCTGACTGGACACGGCAGATTTTTTTTTTTAAATGTAGCAATTAAATATTACATTACTTACTGGATATCGGTTGGGACTGTAGGCCACCTGCTCCGTTTCAAAACCTTTCATTTTGTGTCTACTGAATATGGCACTGGGTTTCATCCTGAAGTGATCCTCAAGCTTGAGCGGATCAACATGATAGTAGACTCTTAGCTAAGAATTACACAATCACACTAAATAAAAATGAACAGTTAGATGATCAAAGGGGAAATATTAAACATAAATTGAGGGCACATCAGTGAACTGCCAAATTTGAATCCTGATATCAGTGTTGGGTTTGTGTGCATTTTAAATATATTGTTCTAGGGTCATATTGCTGATAATGAAATCAAATCACTTTGAATGAATACATACAGTAACATGGTAAGAATATGCTAGAGAAATGTGGATTAGTTGCAAGAGATAAAAATTTGAATCACAATCTCATTTACATGTAGGTGGTTATTATTACATAGGGTGTGCAAACACAGCTAATAGAAATATTTACATTTTGGTCGTACGGAGTTAAGCTTTCACATGGAAATTTCAGAGAAACTGTGTTGCCCATTGAAAGTCACAAGTGCATTCAGGTGCAGTTTTTGTCTCCACAATAGAACCAACAGAGGTAAGTCCTTTCCAAAATCAAGGTATGATCCGGTGTCATCTCATAACTATGCACGCAACAGAGATTTAAATAACTGATAAATGCTCCTGACGTTCAGCATTTCCAAAATGCAGAAGGCTGAAGCGTAGAGCCTGGACTGACACTTTATCTCTAGCATGCTACAGTACAGAAACTCATTCTAATGTTTATACTTGAGTGCCAAGTCAGTGGTTTTAAATGAAAGTACAGGTATCCTTCACAAAGACTTCCTGGTGCAATGGACACGAAGAAGGCAATCATCATTCTAATAATGCAATATCAACCTTTTCCAGAAATCTAAATTGCCACATTCAGTAAACAACAAAAAGTACTGAATTCATTTTGAGATTATGTAATAGAAAGTTAGAGAATTTTGCAATGTCATCACAGCCAGTGAGAGAGTTCTAAATTGTGAAAGTGTGTCAAAAAATGAGCTAGTTTATCAGCTGGAAGTCAGTCAGCTGTAGTCGCTGAAAGTGCAAACATGGTTTATAAGTTCCAACATGCTTCACAAATGCTGTGGGAAGGACATTGGGGGGGTCTGTTCGGGCGTGCACAACATTAAAGAAGGTTTAGGAAAAAATATGATTGCGTGTATAGTACTTTATCTACTGTATTGTAAGTGCACATTCCCTTATGGGTTTTAACTCTGAAAAGTTCAGTAAGAGTTTGAAGAGTTCCTGGTTTTAGAGCTTTCTACTTGAATAAAACTAGAAGTTGAAGAGGACGTACTGCTCGGTTGACTTGTGAAAGCTCTTAAAAGGATGTTGGTCTGTTCCGTTTGGGCAATCATCTGTCATTGAACTAAACATGACCACTTTGTCCTGGTACTGAATTGTATTGCAAAACGCATGACTGTGCTCATTGCAAACATTGTGACAGAATGCCCCTTTAAGTATGAACACAGAAACCTCTGAGGATGTCAAACTAGCACATACTATTTGTGGATGGCACACCACCCTGAGAATAAAATATTTTAATATATTTAGGTATAATTCAATAATATATTAAGTATGATTATGATATAATTTTAGTATATCGTTAATTATGTAAATTGTCTCATTTACTGGTGATGCAGGGAGAACAGAGAAACTTGCAAAGGACTTGAAAATGAAACGTAATTTAATTGGAAAATCACTTGCCAAAAATAAGACTGCGTGGACTCATTTATCCAGTAGAAAATGACACCAAACATAATGACAGCAAATTATGAACCTCACCAACTAATACAGGATCTTAAAGGACAACTTCAGCACAAAATGAACCTAGGGGTTAATAACACATGGGTACCAAGTCCATTCTCTGGGATATGTTTTCATACTAATCGAATGTGCCCAGTTTTAGTGTGAACTGATATTTACCTTATAACACTAGTTGTGTGGGCATTTAAAAATAAATCGCTACTGTATACCATTAACAAGGCTCAAAATAGCACCAGACTTTCACAGTATAGCATGACGGTCCCTACATTGAGAACTGTGTAAGTGTACAGACAGTTTATTAGAAATATAGTTTAAAAGACATTACCGTTCGTGTATACAGCCAAATAGCTATTTATTTTTACTTCATCCATGCCCTCACAACTAGTGTTAAGGTAATTATCAGTTTGCACTAAAACTGGGCACATTCTATTAGCATGAAAACATATCCCAGAGAACAGTCGACTAGGTACCAATGTGTTATTAACCCCTAGGTTCATTTTGCGCCAGAGATGTCCTTTAAGGGGTTTTAATTTCAGGCTGTAAGACAAAAAATGTGAGCATTTCAAAGGGGTATGATGATTTACTATAAGCACTGTATATGCAACATGAGGATGATGTAATGAGATGTCCTCAGTTGCAGGGGGCAGATCCCCTGGCTGTGTTGTTGGGGCAGAGCCCCGGACACGGCCACAGGGGTTAGTGTGGCCAGCACCGGTGGAAGGGACAGTGCGGCCAACACCGGAAGAGATGTTCTCAATCAATGGGATTACAATCAGGTGTGAGTGGGCACCCGGTCTTATTTAAAGAACAGGGCTCTATCAAAGTCTGATCTACACAGCACTTGTTTTTGGAAGTGTACCATGACACGAACAAAGGAGATCTAAGAAAAAGAGTTGTTGATCCTCATCTGGGGCCTCATTTATAAAACTTTGCAGTGGATTTGCATCAGAAGTGGCGTACGGACGAAACACAGGACGTGCACATGCAAAGAAATATTCAGATTTATAAAACCGTGCGCACACACGTCCTACGCAGTTTTCCCTTAATAAATCCCAATCAACTCTAATATGTGGCGCAGCATTTGCGGCTACATGTCACGCCCATAGTTGGCCATAAATAGTCAGTGAAACGCCCTAAATTAATATTAATTGATTGAGAAATCATGGCAAACACAGAGAAAAAACAAAGCAACTTCACTCAATGTGAGGTAGAAAATATTGTTGGCGAGGTAGAAAAGAGGAAAATGTTGTTTGAAGTGCACAGTGTGGCTATTACTAATGCTGAAAAGGCGTTGGAGTGGCAGAAGTTTGCAGACGCTGTGAATGCCGCAGCCTCAGAAAGTCAGACTGTGGCTGAAATAAAAAAAGTGGTCAGATATTAAAGTCGATGCCAAAAAGAGTCTAGCGCTTCATCGCGAATGTGTCTTCATTAGAGCAACATGTCTGCATCACAAATTATTTGGACATTGGTGGAATGAAAATGCTTTACATTAATGAAAGCATTTTCATTCTCATTCGGTGCCCTTATGGCAACATGAGTGCAGTCAATAGCACCGGACATGGCTACAAATTGTGCCTTTTTGTTTGCCTATTTTACCTACTAACACATCTGGCATAACCGGCTAATATATCCCTGACATGTCAGCCAATTCCCTCTGGAAAGTGCCAGTCGCCAGAAATCGTAGTGTTGCAAGGACTTGAAGTGGGACTGGTACAGCGTGTTTTCTCCAACAGCTCCTCTATAACGCTGGGCCCAAAAGAGCGCAGAGGTCCAACAGGACGACCAGAGGAAGTCGGAACTAGCTCATAAGCCCCTCGTCCTTGTTTGCCAGCAATTCTTCTTGCTGTCTGAAAATGCATTCCCTCCGAATCCTTCCATTTGCCACATGTTCCAACAGCGCAAGATCAGCCATCGTGCGTCATTACGCATTGTGATGGCACAGCTTTTAATAACCATTTGTTTGTATCTGATAAGCTACATATGTCGGTATTAATGTAATTGTAAATGGGAAATAATTCTGTGCAAATGTAATTTCTTGCACCTCTCAAAATGGTTAAGACATACGATGGTACACATTTAAAAATAAAATGAACTAATAGGCATATAACATGAACACCATGATTCCGTAGCTGATGATATGTATACTATGAAAACAACTTTCCCCAGTGGACAATGAAGACATCTATCTATCTAATCTAATGTATATCTGCTCGGCCAGACGGACACCGACACATTAAAACATGATTTTGTTCTGTTTACCGTAGGGCTGGGCGATATGGCTGAAAACTCTATCACGATATAAGTGTTTCATATTGGTCGATATCGATAATTATTGATCTGTTTTATGACATATTTAGAATAAGGAGCAGGAAAAAAATATTAGATTTAAACATTTTTATTTTAAATGTAACCTTCCACTGATTATAATCCCCTCAGTTATAAAGGCAGAAACGTCAACAC
>JACXGM010000704.1:27381-66352 GCA_016801145.1 Umbra pygmaea | reverse complement strand
CGACGCGTTGGCACAGTGTTGAGGGCGACGCGTTGGCACAGTGTTGAGGGCGACGCGTTGGCACAGTGTTGAGGGCGACGCGTTGGCACAGTGTTGAGGGCGACGCGTTGGCACAGTGTTGAGGGCGACGCGTTGGCACAGTGTTTTGGTTATTTCACCATGAATAGTTGTCCTCCGTCTTTCTGATGTTGTACGTCTGGTTAGTGCTGTTATTATTGTGAACTACAGTAGGACTGTTTCAGCATTGCTTCAACTGTCCACTTTCTACTGCAGTGAGCTTGTCAGCTACTTCTGCGAGGTAGATGTGTTCTGGTAGCCTCTTCCACTGGAGATGTGGGATCAGGAGCTTTTTCCCCCTGCAGCACAGTCCTCAGGCTTATAGAGTAGGTGTGTTTAAAATCACTTCAATTATTATTTGTGAATTCCTTTACGAAGCTCTACAGCACTGTTAATGGCCAATGGCTGTGCATTCTGTAGAGAAACGGGGTTGTCACCACAAACACACACCTCTTCTTGTCTGGATGTTTTAAATGAGGTGTTTCAGTATGAAAACGCTATGCAATAAATCATTTTAGAACAGGTTAATACAGAAAATGCAGAACCATTGTGTGGCACAGGTGTGTGTGTCATTGCCTCTTAACCTGTCAGTATGTTTTGGCTAAATCTGACAGTGAAAGGTAACTTTTTCACATTCATTTTCACTGTTATTATGTGCGTGTATATCTGCATATTTATTATGGAATGTGTTGAGTCTGATTTATATCAACTAAATTTAAAGGTGCGGTTTGTAGAATTTTGCGCCTGTGAGAACAGCACCATTTTCTATTTCAGTGACCAACTGTATTTCTTCTTGGTTTTGAAAAAATATGAGAGTGATTTAGATTGAACAATGATTCCCTACACTGCAGTGATTCATAAATAAATGTTGCATAGTCTAAAATAATGTAGGCCTCTTCAGTCTTGTCATATTCATTGATACATACATTGTGTAGTCATGAGGCTAATCAATTACCATTTGTACATTTTTGTTTTCCTGAAGGTTCATACTTCAATGGAAGATGTTGATGGTTTGGATGATGTAGAAAACAGTTTGCTTTACTACAATCAAGCAATAATACACTACCACATGAGGCAATACTCTGAAGCTATTGCCATTGGGGAGAGGTTGTACCAGTTTCTGGAGCCATTTGGTAGGTGTTTATGTTCTGGCGTTAGCCTCGCCATGTCACCTGAAACCACAAGCTTGCATTCAAACACGCGTACCATGCGTTTGAATGCAAGCTTGTGGTTTCAGGTGGCATTGCAAGGCTACTTCTCTATGAAGATTAACATTTGTCGAACTAGTAGATCCACAAACGCATGCCTGCGGTGATTAATAGTAACTGGTTATGTTTGTTAGTAAGCCCATGTGGCCCAACAGTTTGGCATGGCTTGATGATTTTATTTGTCTTAGAAGAGAAGTTTGCTCAGGCAGTCAGCTTCTTGCTGGTGGATTTATACCTACTGACGTACCAGCCAGAAAAGGCACTACATCTTCTTGCGGTGCTGGAGAAACTGGCTGTACAAGGAAGCAACGGCAAAGGAGAGGTACGTCTTTTCTCCTCATTCTGGTACAAAATAGTTGCCGTACATCACACAAGTAGATGCTACAATTTTGGTGTTGTACTCAGTGAGCATAGTGCCAGTTTTAAATACAGAGACTGGGGACTGAAGGCAGAAGACCTCATTCAGGATAATCTCAGGGAGTTACCTGGATGACATCTTACTTCAGCCAGACACTGGCACAACATGAACCAGCCTGCCCTGCACCAGGCGAGTGTCATGGCTGCAAGGTGGGCCAGTGCATTAGGGATCAATGACTTAGGGAAAATATCTAATTGCGATTTTTCTGACAGATTTCTTTTAAAAGTCAAACTTCCCTTATTCATATTTACTGTGTAATAGATTTAAATCATGATGGAGCGTTACCACAATACCTATTACATGCATTGCAAATAGTGCTGGGCGATATGGCCAAAAAATTATATCACGATGTAAAATAGATATTTTTTCGATACGATATGCCTAACGATATATTGAAAGAACCTGCTGTGACTTGATTAAATCAAAGTGTATAGTCTGCTGTATAAACTAATAAAAACAATACATACAAAAAATATTGATTGACCTTCATATATTTCTGTTCAGAAGTTTCAGGAAAAACTGAGCTACAAGCAATATGAAATACTCCTCATTTGTTGATGTTTCTTTGTTTCAGGACAAAACCAGCTGTTATCGCGATATGTCGATATGGGATATTTTTCTCGATAATATTTAAAAAAAACTCGATAGCGATAAATATTGAATTATCGCCCAGCCCTAATTGCAAATGTGCATTAGAATGAGGACAGTGTGAAGAACAGCGTCATAACGACAGATAATCTAAGTGACAAGTGCAATTCATGTCTCAAACAAAATGTTAATGTCTCCATTTTTTGGGGCAGCCTCGCACACTACCTTCTTTTAATGCACATCTGTGGGCACAAATCCAAAGTACTGCCACAAAAAGTGCTGCTTTTCTTTGGGACTATAATCCAACTCAGCTGGTGCAATCTTTCCGCACCATGAATGTAATGTTCTTGGGCTTATTCACAGTTACCTTGGGCCACTTTTGATTGATTAGCATGACTTCTATCACCAGGAGGACTGCATGAATTTGTAAAACCGTTGACACAACAGTTAAATCCTAGGCCAGATGTGGAAAAAATTCCATCCTTTGCGATTTGCTACTGGCGTTGTTTCAAATTGTGATTTCGATTTGAAGTAATTGTTCAGTTCTCCAACCTCCGTGAGCAGGACAGGTAACCCCTAATTGCTCCAAGGTTGTTGCTGCAAATATGTAGTTTTTGGTGAACTTGTCTGGTAACTTTAAAATTTTAAATATTTAGGTCAGCTGGTCGTAGTTGGCTAATTCACTGCATTGCGGGACAAGCTACATCACGACGGTCAGTGGTTCGAGCCTGAGTATGGCTTCTCCAGCACGAGGCAGCGCAAATTGGCACAGCGCTGCCCAGGATATGGGATAGATAAATCAGATTACTAACTTGCCAAGTCGCTCTCCAGTGACTCCTTTTGTGCAGATCGGGCACCTGTAAAATTAATCAAGGAAGTATAGTTGGTGACATAATCATCCTGTGCATGATCTAACTAAAGGCTTCCGTGATGAATAAGCAGTGCGAAAAGAATCGGCAGCTGGAGGACATGTGGCTGGATGAACCATGTGAGCGCCTTCACCATCCCGCATCTGGGAATTGGACAAGACCAATTGTTAGGGGAGACATAAATGAATAAATAAAAAATAAATAAAATAAATATTGGCTGGAGGTTTGATGGTGGTTGTTTTTGTTGGTCATTGTAAGGTCATGTTTACCTTACTACATCAATATCAGTCTACACTTATACATTTTGTTAAATGAAACTAAGTGTATATCTGTCTGATATGATGTAATTTATTTAGATTTATTGGTTCTTGGATACACAGAATTAATTATTATTTTAAAACATTGAGTTCATTGCTGCACAATGTTGAAATGCAGGCTTTGCTTGCACATGATGAAATGATGAGCGAGGAATAGGCTGCATGAATGAAAAATTTGGTTGCAAAAAGAAAAGCATGTTCAGTTATATGGAAATATTTCGGTTACAGACAGGATGATGTTGACCGAAAGGTACTTTGTCGAGAATGTCTTGCAATTGTTATTGGCAACACAACCAATTTCTTTGAACATTTTAAGTCGGCACCACAAGTCTTTGTATGACGAGTGCAAAGACAGACCTGAACGCCGATCAAAGCAAAAAATTATTTTTGTTGCCTTCGGCAGTGTTACACGATACCATACGAGAAAGGTTCCAAACGGCAGAGAGAAATCACAGATTCAATAACGTTTCACCTTGCGAAAGACATGACACCAATTAACACGGTTAACAAAGAGGGTTTTAAAAAAAAATTACCTTGTTGCTTGTCAAGCAACATGTAATACCACCACGCAACTTTTTTTCTGAAGTTGCCATTCCAGAGTTGTATGCGAAATGCAAGGCACAAGTTAAAACAGCTGTCAAAAGTGGAATATTATGCAGCGACAACAGACCTGTGGTCCAGTCGGACAAAGGGGCCCTACGTAACTCTGATCGTAGACTTTATAAACGAGGACTTCCACCTGAGAAGTTGTTTGCAAACAGCATTTTTCTTCTGGACTTATTATAGACACCACACTTCTTCATTCACAAACTAACCCCTTTATTTTAGGGAAGCAACATGTATTGTTAATATCAGAACATGTTAGATAATTGACTTTAGCCTGAATGGATGGAGTAACACATGAATACAATGGAACCATGGTGAATTTAACAGTGTATTAACAATTATAATAAAAGAAACTACCCAATTTTAGTCAAAAAGTGCAGGCAATTATATTTATTATTTAACAATTCACTACCTAAGAGATCAGATAGCACTTGAGATTAGAATGTGGTCGTTTCATAGTGGCTCTGTTTGTCCTTATTACAGGGTACCAACAGCACAAACAAAGACGCTGGAAACCAGAAGGCAGAGTTCATCGCCATGATCGAGGCAGCTAAATCAAAAATGCACCAGGTCCTTAAAAAATGATTGTTTGTAATCAAATGAAGATATAAAAAATATCCTTTCATCCTTGGGTTTACACACGTCTGTCTTGTCCACAGTACAAAGTACGAGCATACATCCAGATGAAGTCATCAAAGGCCTGCAAGAGGGAGATCAAGTCTGTCATGAACACAGCTGGGAACGTAAGTCTTGTTGTTCATGTTGCTAAACACATTACTAAACTAGCTCGGTTTCACCTGGATCCAGGCTATTAAACTGCTTGCTAAATTAGTTCCCCCTTTAAACATCGTTCCTACTTTTCCATGTACTAACTGTGAGTGGCTTTGGATGATATCTGAATGACTTATAAGTAACAGTTTTTGTTCCGTTTTGTGTTTCCATGGTCTTTCACCAGTCTGCGCCCTCACTCTTCCTCAAGAGTAACTTTGAGTACCTGAGAGGAAACTACCGCAAAGCAGTGAAGCTTTTAAACAGCTCTAACATCGCAGAGCACCCTGGGGCCATCAAGACTGGTAAGTTACTCCCTTTAACACATTCTTAGTTGACCAGGTTACACCATGACTGAAGTGATAACAGAAACTTATCCCCGAACAGCACTGGGGTGTATCTTGGCTAGACGGTCAGAGTATCAGTGACAGCTCATACGTTGAGTATTACGTGTACAGAAGTTGACTTGAGCTGAAGTTTCCTGATTGGTTTCTATCATCAGGGGAGTGTGTACGCTGTATGTTCTGGAACAACCTTGGTTGCATACACTTTGCGATGGGGAAACACAACCTGGGCATCTTCTACTTTAAAAAGGCCCTACAGGAGAACGACCACACGTGTGCCCAGCTGGGGGACGGAGGAGCCACGACGGCTAACGACCAGTGTGAGTCAATCTGAGACGGCTGCTCGAATGTCACGTCCTCGTTCAGGCCTCGTCTTGGACTGGAATATTCATTCATTGCAGATTAAAAGTGCATCTTCTTACAGTGGTTCACAACCACTCTCTCCCCAAACACCGGCGTATACTGACAAGCTTTGTTGTTGCTCGGTTTCCTTCCAGCTAAAAAGTTCTCTGGCATCCCCATGTGTGCGCTGCTAGCCAACAAGCGCTACGAGCTGCTGTATAACTGTGGCATCCAGCTACTGCACATCGGCAGGCCTCTAGCGGCTTTCGAATGTCTGATGGAAGCTGTGCAGGTCTACCACTCCAACCCTCGCCTCTGGCTACGGCTGGCCGAGTGCTGCATCGCAGCCAACAAGGGCGTAAGTCCAGCGAGTACCCACACATTCACACTGCCATTTACTGTCTTCCAGGAGTAAAATGTTCTGCGTTTTATTGTATTCCAGAGCTTAGAACAGGAGAACAAGGGTCTTCCAAGTAAAAAAGGTATCGTTCAGGCCATCGTCGGGCAGGGGTACCATCGCAAGATCATCCTAGCCTCCCAGTCCACCCAGAACACAGTCTACAGGTGTGTTTTACTTTGTTTTGTTCACGCCTAACTGGATCCTACCAGCAGATGGCACAAAAATGTTAGTTTACCTTGTACCTTTAAATTACAATCTGTAGTGAGCATGTCTTCAATAATTTCATTTGTCCCTCCCTCGTGTGTAGTGATGGCCAGTCAGCGGCCATCCCGGTGGCCAGTATGGAGTTTGCAGCGATCTGTTTAAGGAACGGCCTGGTACTGATCCCAGAACAGCCGCACCAGGACAGCAAGGCAGAGAACGGCTCCAAGACACCCAGCCAGTCAGGCAGCACAGAGAGCGGCTCGGAGAACAGCGACGCCTGCAGGTCAGTCGCTCATGTTTGCCTGACCTTGTAAGGGCCCTGACCTGTGATGAATTATACTTTGTTCGCCATTTAATTTGAATCCTGAATGTTGATTTTCTTAAAGCTGTGATATACGCAGGGCTCGCGGCTTAAAGAGCAATGTGCAATGCGTCATATGACGTAGGCAGAGGCAAATACGAGCTGCGCTCTGCTCTCTCATTGTCTTGGTCAAGACGTAGGCAGAGGCAAATACGAGCTGCGCTCTGCTCTCTCATTGTCTTGGTCATTTGACGTAGGCAGAGGCAAATACGAGCTGCACTCTGCTCTCTCATTGTCTTGGTTATTTGATGTAGGCAGAGGCAAATACGAGCTGCGCTCTGCTCTCTCATTGTCTTGGTCATATGACGTAGGCAGAGGCAAATACGAGCTGCGCTCTGCTCTCTCATTGTCTTGGTCATATGACGTAGGCGGAGGCAAATACGAGCTGCACTCTGCTCTCATTGTCTTGGTCATATAACGTAGGCAGAGGCAAATAAGAGCTGCGCTCTGCTATCTCATTGCGGTCGTTGATGTACTTACAGCATTGGTGAGAGAGCGCGAGATATAGAGCAAGTTTTACAGTAGCCATAATGGTAAGAGCTTGGTTTCTTCATCACCGTCCATAGTAATTGAAGGAACAATTACTTTTTCCAGAACTGTCCCAAAGTAAATTTCATCTGTCCCAAACTGAACTTGAATTTTCCCAAATTATATATATATATATATTATCAGTCTATTATTATCTATTATCAGTAATTATTGCAGTCTGCAATCCATAAACCCAAAGCAGGACTGACACATTTTAACTTTGCAGACCTTAAACAAACAGATGTACACTAGCAGTCAGAGGTTTGGGGTCACTGTTTGGGGTCATTGTTTTGATAGAAATTGATACCTTCATTCTCCACGGTGGCATTGCATTGTGGCGGTATAAAGTGAAGTTAGACTGTTGGGGAACAGTGAAGAATCATGAAAATTTGAACCCTAACATGCGTGATGATATGTACAGTGCATCCGGAAAGTACTCACAGCGCTTCACTTTTTCCCCATTTTATGTTACACCCTTATTGCGAAATGGATTAAATTCATTATTTCCCTCAAAATTCTACACACAATACCCCATAATGACAATGTGAAAGAAGTGTGTTTGAAATTTTAGCAAATTTATTAAATAAACTGAAAATGCACATGTACGTAAGTATTCACAGCCTTTGCCATGACGCTCAAAATTGAGCTCAGGTGCATCCTGTTTCCACTCATCTTTGATGTTCCCACAACCTGATTGGAGTCCACCTGGGGTAAATTCAAATTTGTGTCAGAGCACAAACCAATTCAGCAATGTTCCCAATTTTGAGGGAAATAATGAATTTAATCAGTTTTGATGTAAGGGTGTAACATAACAAAATGTGGAAAAAGTGAAGCGCTATGAATACTTTCTGGATGCACTGTATGTGTTCGCTTGTCAGAAAATGTTATGCAGGACACCATGTTATTTCTGGAGGTGCTTTTTTTATTCAATTTCATGTTGTTAAAATGCTAGCAGTCCCATGTTGCATTTTCATGCAAAAAGACAAACATCAATCATATTATTTGCTTTACTTAGATCCGGCCAACAAGGGATATATTTAATTAGTGTAGCTATAGTATGGAGTTCTTCACTTGATTTCAAAAACTCAATATGGCTTTCAAACAAAATGGATTGTCCACCCCTGGTTTAGTAGTAGCCGACAGATCATTGAAATGGAACAGCAACTTTGAGCTACGGTTCCACCTGGTAGAATGTGAATTATAATAACAATATGCCTAATTGACCAACATTGGAATGGTTTTCTAAGAAAAAAAATTGTACACCTTAATAATTACTTATTAATTACTTATTAATTACTTCATAATTGCTTACCTTGCATGTAGCCTATAGCCAAAATCGGATCATAGAAAATTATTTATAAAACTTCTTGACATGTCATTCAAACCTGCATTAAACCTGCAAGTGTTTTCTAAATGTTATACTACTGTCCAAAATGTTATACTACTGTCCAAAATGTTATACTACTGTCCAAAATGTTATACTACTGTCCAAAATGTTATACTACGGTCCAAAATGTTGTACTAATGTCCAAAAGCACTAAGACAATCATGTTTTTGCAACTTTATAACTTCCCTCTAAAGTGGGATCTGTCATATTACAAAAACTGTTCGCACTAGGTGCGCATTTGAGAATACAGCCGCAATCTCATTGGTGTTCTTCTAATGCGCTGAAGCGTAAATATTGCTGCCCTTATAATGTCAATTATTAATAGTTTATCAACTTGCAAGCTGAGTTATGATGTGCTTCATCAGCCTTGTGTTTTAACAGTTACGTATTAAACTGGTGTTGCATGTATTTTATATGTAACTGTTATGAACTGTCCCAGACATATTTATCATCCCTGGGACGACATGTAGTTTGATCCATGGATATATTTAAGCAATTAGGCACGACTGGTGTGGTATATGACCAGCATGCCACAGCTAAGAGCTTTCCTCATGCATGACGCATTGCTTAAAGTCCATTTTGAAAGGTGCCATTATTCTGACGGTGTATGTTTTTCTTTTCATAGTGGGAAGGGTCAAGAAGCGGACAAGTTTCTTTCTGCAGCGCCATCTTCACCTCTTAGAAAACAGGAGGTTGAAAACCTCAGGTAAGAGGCCCCTCCCCCAACCTCTTCCATCTCAGACCTCATCTATCCTTCACTCTGCCCCCCCCCCTTCTGTTCTGCTGGTCATTGGATTGATTGGGTAAAGCTCTCCCTCTTTCATACCTTCTTCCGCTTTGAGGCATAGAGGTGGGGTACAGGTGATCCTGGATACCTGACTGACCCCTAGGGCAGTGCTTCTCACTTTTCTATTTTGTACCCACTTTGAATTGACTTTTTAAGCCAAGTACCCCCTGACCAGCGCAAAACATTTTTGGTAGAAAGTCTATATAAAGAGGTACAGTACAGCGCCGGCAGTGATGGATTCAAGATCAACCTTTTTGAAACAAAAACATTTAAATGCTACATTTCAAATGTTGAGAATCCATCACATAATTTATGCGTTATTATAGTAATTATGCATGACATATTTTTTTATTTGCATTTTTGCAAAAATTTAATGTACCCCCTGCAGTACTCCAAAGTACCCCTAGGGGTACACGTACCCCCATTTGAGAAACACTGCCCTAGGGGACTCCCGGCTCTGGGACAGGTTTACGAGCAGGATTCCCTCTTGGAAACAGAGGGGGTGTGCCCAGCCTTGGAGGGAGGCGCCCAACCACCAACTCTAGACAACTCTATTAATAATACCTGATCACTTCTTTTGTTTTCACCAAACTGTTTTCTTATTTTAGATGATGGTTGTTCTTAATGCTGTGGATTTAATGGACTCTTGAAACTGCACTTAGTGTGTTCATTAAGTGATTGAGGCAGTAATGTGTTTTTCCCTAGTAGATGTTCTCTGAGAGGTCTGTCTGTTCTCTGCAGGTGTTCCATCCTGGCCTGCAGTGCCTATGTAGCCCTGGCGTTAGGAGACAACCTGATGGCCCTCAACCATGCAGAGAAACTCCTTCACCAATCCAAGCTGTCTGGATCACTCAAGTACGTTTAGCTTCCTCGCTCTCCTCCCTCCTGTTCCCCTGTAGAGACGAGCCACTAGCTGCCTGCTAAGGTCTGAGACACGGTTGGGTGACGACACTGGCTCTGGAGGTGTTTCGTTTGATCATTCTGACGCCTCCAGGACTCAGACCCTAACCACGGCGTTCCCATCAGTCCCAGCTGCAGGGGTCTGCAGGGGTCTTGGGGTAAAGAGGGAAGTGGAAAGCAGACCTGTGGGGGTGGGACTGTCAAAGCTGCACAACAGTCTGAACCATGATATGCAGTGACTCATCTGATGTGTGGGGACCTGTATCTGGGGATGTGCCTCTCCAGACCGTCACTGACCCACCGCCGAACCGGTCATGGTGGTTGACTATTGCAGGCAGCATAGTGTTCATGATGGCGTCTCCAGACTCTCACATCTGGTCACATGTGCTCAGTGTGAACCTGCTCTCATCTGTGAAGAGAACGGGGCACCAATGGTGGACCTTCCAATACTGGTGTTCTCTGGTGAATGTCAATCAAGCTACACAGTGCTAGGCTGTGAGCACAGGTCCTAATACATTACATCGTGCCACCCTCATGGAGTCTGTTTCTGACAGTCTGGTCAGAAACATGCACACCAGTAGCCCACTGGAGGTGATTCTGTAGGGCTCTGGCAGTGCTCCTCCTGTTCCTCCTCACACAAAGGAGCAGATACCCGTCCTACTGCTGGGTTGATGCCCTTCTACGGCCCAGTCCAGGTCTTTGCAACATTTTTGAATATGCATCTAGATGCGTTCGTTTGACTTCCTGATATTTATTTGTCCCGTTGTATTCTCTTATTGACTCGATTCAAAGATTGACTCCGGTAAAAAATTTACATTTTGTATTTTGAAAAATGTTGCAGTGACGAAACCAAACATTTTTGGACAACATACGATGGCCGAGTTGGGAATTACCTAACGTGTTGAGAAGGTTTTTTTGTGACTGTCGTGTTGGAAACATGACCGGCACAATGATTTTGAGCTGTTTAGGGGTCTGGAGTTTTCCTTTTAAGGTGACAGCCTGCCTGTGTGGTCAAACTTCTGTCTATGTTGCAGGTTCCTAGGTCACCTGTACGCTGCAGAAGCACTCATATCTCTGGACCGCATCTCAGAGGCCATCGGACACCTCAACCCAGAGAATGTCAGTGATGTGTCCCTGGGAGTGTTATCCAGCGAGCAGGACCAAGGTGAGCCACATTGGATCGGGGGGGCTTTGTTGGAAAATGCAGTTTCCCATTAAGAGGAATCAGATGACTAGATGAACTGCTGTGTGTTCACAGGCTCTGATAAAGGGGACCTGGAGCCTGTGGAGTCATGTGAGTGTATAATAAAACATGAATCACTGCTTGCGTCGTCTGGAGACACTGTAAAGGATGTTATGGGCCAGCCAGGGGAGTTCATTGACAGTGTGATGTTGTGTCTGCAGCAGGGAAGCAGACCCCACTATGTTACCCCAGCACAGTGAGCTCTGCACGGGCTATGATGCTATTCAACCTGGGCAGTGCCTACTGTTTGAGGAGCGAGTACGAGAAAGCCCGCAAATGCCTGCATCAGGTACACACCACACACCACACACACACACACACACACACACTTTTATTGTCTGAAGCGGTGCTGTTTTTCCATGTGTTGCCAAGTGCCTGTTCTTCACCCCTCTCAGGCAGCCTCCATGGTGAACACGAAGGAGATTCCTCCTGAAGCCATCTTGCTGGCCGTTTACCTGGAGCTACAGAACGGTCAGACACTCTGTCCTCCACATTGCTCTAAAATCTTGGGCTGTACAGTCATGGTTAAAAGTTCTGATAATGGAACAAGTGTTGGTCTCCACAAAGTTTGCTGCTAATTGTCGCAATCAACACTGAGGAAGCAAACTTAGTTGGAGACCAATACTTGTTTCATTCTGAAAACTTTTGACAATGACTGTAATATGGGTTAGGGGTTAAAAGAACCTTTTAAACTTTCTGACAGATAACTGAGGGCTAGTTGGTCCAGAACAGGTCAGAACTGGTCCTTCTGGTGTGACTGAGAGTGGCGTGTGAACTCTGTTTCTCTACCTTTGTTTCTGCTCTCTTTCCTTCCTGGATTTCTCTCTCTCAGGGAACACACAACTCGCCCTGCAGATCATCAAACGCAACCAGCTGCTCCCGTCCGTGCTCCAGACGCCCTCCCCGGACCAACGGAAGAAGCCCCCACCCCACTCCTTCCAGCCGGTCCAGCAGCCCATCCAGATGCCGTCGTCCTTCACAACAGTCCAGCGCAAATGAGCCCCTCCCGAAGCCCCGCCCCCTATTGCCCACCGACACCACCCCTGTCAACAGACGCTTGTGGAGCCCTCATTACGTCTCAGTGTATTATTTATAGAAGGCTGGCTGCTCTGCCCTCAGCGCCTGTGTAGAACCCCTAGAGCGCCCCACACACACTAATAGTTATGATCGCATGATCCTACATCTAGAAATAAGGGAAGCTATACCACTTGGTGGCCCTCTGAGACAATGCAGAGTTCTCCTGGAGGGTGGGTGAAGGGTGTGTCCTAAATTGCTCCCTGTGTGTAGTGCACATGGTCAAAATGAGGTCACTACCTGGGAGCCTCGCACTGTTCAGGTTCTTCCCTTCATTTAGTCTGGTCATGGTGAGAGGATCTATGGAGCAGCCTGGGCATCGTTTCTCTATTCTCTGAGAGTTTTTACTTCCCGACAGTAACGGAAACACCCGTTATTACAACATATACTGACTGACATCTGAGGCAAATGAAATAAATACCTGTATGAAAATAAATTTTATTTACAGAAATTAAGGGCTGGTTTTGTGTATGTTTTCTCTAATCAAGTGGCGGGTGGGTCTAAGCGAACTACTCAAAGAAGAAGCCTACAAATGCATCACAAAAAATATGAATATCATGGAAAAGCAATGATGGAGGCAATCTGTTTGTGGCACTGCTGAGATGTTATGGATGCACAGGTTACTTTGAATCTTAAGCTCGTCTGAATGTCGGGTCTGGTGTCTCTCTGACAACACTCTATAGATTGTCTATGGGGATCAGGTGGGTTGGCCGGCCAATCAAGCACAGTAATACCATGGTCAGCAAACCAGTTACCAGTCGTTTTGGCACTGTGGGCAGGTACCAAGTCCTGCTGGAAAAGAAAATCAGGATCTCCATAAAGCTTGTGCCAGCAGCATAGAGCCCTGTATAGCTCTGCTGCTTTACTTCTTAAGCTAAGCAGGGTCAGGCCTGGTTAGTCCCTGGATGGGAGACCAATGATGCTGGAAGCGTTATTGGAGGGTCTGTAAGGGGGCATTTCACGCTAAACTTCAAGCAACTTGGATTATGTGAGGGACTTGGACACTTCACACTGGACTTTAAACTTGGATTCTGTGCCTCTCCACTCTTCTTCCAGACTCTGGGACCTTTATTTCCAAATGAAATGTAAAATGTACTTTCATCTGAAAAGAGGACTTTGGACCATAAGCAATGGTCCAGCTCTTATTTTCCAGGTAAGACGCTTCTGAGTGGCTTTACTTTGGTTCAGGAGAAGCTAAAGCTCCCCCAAGTTTTCGAATCGGCTTGCCTGACGATCCTCAAGACTGCGGTCATCCCTGTTGCTTGTGCACCTTTTCCTACCAAACTTTTCACTTCCAATCAACTTTCCACAAATATGCTTTGATACAGCACTTTTGTGAACAGCCAGCCCTTTTAGCAATGACCTTCTGTGGATTCACCTCCACGAGGAGGGTGTAAATTAGTGTCTTCTGGACAACTGTCAAGTCAGCAGTCTTCCCCGTGATTGTTTTTGTGTGCACTGAACCAGACTGAGATATTAAAGGCTCAGGAAATGCTTCTCAGGTCAACATTTCTGTATTATAAATGTAATACTTCTTTCCATGAAATGTAAGCACTAATCATTAAGATTGAAACAAAACAAAATTGTAATGTCACTGTGTAATGAATCTAGAATATTTGAAGATGTCCCCTTTTTTAAATTAAATTACGAATAATTAAAAAAACTTGATAGAAGGTCATATGATATTCAAATTTATTTGTTGTTTCAGGAGGAATGTGATTTAAAGGAAGAAGGGATGACACCTGAAAGTCAGGGTTAACCAGGAGAGGCACACGGCACACACAAAAATGAACATGTTATGCATAGCATGTATTTATTCCATAAATATTGAAAAACCTTTGATCAACACCACTGGTATGACAACAGTGCTTTTCTAGTTTTGTGTTATGCCTTGAAATCAATGTATGGGGCGCCGATAGTAAAGTGACAACACTAAAATATATAACGGCATCATTTCACCACATTTAGTTCCAATTAAACAACGTTTAAAAAGTGGTGACTTTTTACTAAATGCTAAATCTAAATGTTAAATCAATAATGTTAAATGTTAAACCTAAATGTGCTTGGTGAAACTAAATATTTAGACCGCAGGACAGTGGAAGTAGGCTACCAAAATAAGAACTCGGTGAAGAGTGCTGGCGGCAAACTTTCTCTTTTCTCTTTCGCCAGTGCTCATCAAGCTTTTAAAGGTACATGGATGCTAGATAGGAGAATCATACATATATTCAGATGTAAGAAGGAATTGCCAAACTACAAAGGAAATGTAGGAGAGTAAAACAAAAAGTGCTTTGATCTCAGTAAATATATTTATTGATTTCGCAAAGTTACTGTATTAATCTAGGTAAAAATAAATCAAGTAGAGTGCATCCGGGAAAGTATTCACAGCACTTCACTTTTTCCACATTTGTTACACCCTATTCTATAATGGATAAAATTCATTATTTTCCTCAAAATTCTGCAAACAGTACCCCAAAATTACAATGTGAAAGTAGTGTTTTTCAATCTTAGCAAATTTATAAAAAATAAAAAAGCACATGTACATAAGTATTCACAGCCTCTGCTCAGTACTTTGTTGATGCACCTTTGGCAGCAATTACAGGCTCACGTCTTTTTGAGTGTGATGCCACAAGCTTGGCACCTATTTTTGGGTAGTTTATCACATTCTTCTTTGCAGGACCTCTCAAGCTCCATCAGGTTGCATGGATGGGGAGTGTTGGTGCACAGCCATTTTCAGATCTCTCCAGAAATGTTAAATCGGGTTTAAGTCTGGGCTCTGGCTGGGCCACTTAAGGACATTCACAGAGTTGTCCTCTAGCCACTCCTTTGTTGTATTTAGTGTGTGCTTTTGGTCGTTGTTCTGTTGGAAGGTCTACAGGGCTTTGGAGCAGGTTTTTAGCAAGGATGTCACTGTACATTGCTGCATTCATCTTTCCCTCGATCCTGACTAGTCTCCCAGTTCCTGCCGCTGAAAAACATGCCCACAGCATGATGCTGCCACCACCATGCTTCGCTCTAGGTATGGTATTGGCCATGTGAAGAGCTGTGCCTGGTTTCCTCCAGACATGACGCTTGCCATTCAGGCAATAGAGTTCAATTTTGCTTCATCATACCAGACAATTTTGTTTCTCATGGTCTGGGGGTCCTTCATGTGCCTTTTACTGAAAAGTGGCTTCCGTCTGGCCACTCTACCATACAGGCCTGATTGGTGGAGTGCTGCAGAGATGGTTGTTCTTCTGGAATGTTCTCTCCAGAGAAAAATGCTAGAGCTCTGTCAGAGTGACCATCGGGTTCTTCGTCACCTCACTGACTAGGGTCCTTCTCCTCCGATCGCTCAGTTTGGCAGGGTAGCCAGCTGTAGGAAGAGTCCTGGTGGTTTCAAACTTCTTCCATTTATTGATGATGACCACTGTGCTCATTGGGACCTTCAATGCTGCAGATATATTTTGTACCCTTCCACAGATCTGTGACTTGATGCAATCCAGTCTCGGGAGGTCTACAGACCATTCTTTGGACTTCATGGCTTGGTTTGTACTCTGACATGCACTGTTAACTGTGGGACCTTATATAGACACAAATGATTTTCCAAGTCATGTCCAATCAACTGAATTTACCACAAGTGGTCTCCAATCATGTTGTGGAAACATCTCAAGGATGATCAGTGGAAACAGGATGCACCTGAGTTCAATTGTGAGTGTTATTGCAAAGGCTGGAAATAAGAAACTCAAAATGCACTGTTCCAAATTCCTATGCACAACAGTTTAAAAACATTTTATAGGTTGGAATGAACTGAAAATCTTGTTTTTGAGTTTTAAAAATCTTGTTTAATTGGCAAAATATTAATTTATCTTGTATTCATGTTTAAAAATCTAACCATCCAAATGGTTTAAACTGAATACATGATAAAAAGGTTTGGCCAATGGAACAAGATTTTTAAGACAGAATATTTTTGCAGTGTATTTACTGAAATCAAAAACTGTTAAGGCAAGTTACATGTTTACATAGGACCCCTTCTTTGATATCACATTCACAATTCTTGCATCCATTGAACTTGTGAGTTTATGGAGAGTTTCTGTTTGAATTTCTGTGCAGGATGTCAGAATAGCCTCCCAGAGCTGCTGTTTTGATGCAAACAGTCTCCCGCCCTCATAGAACTTTTGCTTGCGGATGCTCCAAAGGTTCTCAATAGGGTTGAGGTCAGGGGAGGATGGGGGCCACACCATGGGTTTCTCTCCTTTTATTACCATAGCAGCCAATGACACAGAGGAATTTTTTGCAGCACAAGATGGTCATTTTCACACCTTCAGGGACCCTAAAGGGGCCTACCAGATCTTTCCTTATGATTCCGGCCCAAAACATGTCTCCTCCACCTCCTTGCTGACGTTAAAGCCTTATTGGAACATGGTGGCCATCCACCAACCATTCACTACTACATCAATCTGGACCATCCAGGGTTGCACAGCACACATCAGTCAACAAGACTGTTTGAAAATTTGAGATTAGATGTATAGTATCTGATTTTTTTTGGTGTAAAACAAGCTGATCAACAACAATATTTTTAAAGCCCCTTTTTGCTAAAAGATTTTGATGAAAATTTGGATTCAACTTAGTTTACAATGAAAGGATCATTGTCTGCATTCACTTCAGGTATTTCAACACATTCTTTACTAAAAGACAATCACATTCAGTGGTGTTTATAGATGGGTGTGTGTGTTCTGTCAACTGTACTGTAAGCACCTGACTGGCAACTTGATAAAGATATGCAAAGAATGTCAGCATAAGACTAACAACACAGGCAATGACCTATATGAACACAATACTGTATGTGGGACACTAATACAATTTGATCAAGGCCTTCTTTTTTTAAAGAAACATTATTTTTGTCTCAATAACATAGGGTTTTACACAACTTACACCCTTAAGTATTCTTGTGAATAAAACCAAATAAAAATCTGCATTAACATTTTAAAATACATTTCAGGTCTCCAAATGAGATGCCAGCCCTATACTAATAGCTTGTTTAAAAGGATTCTCAGGAAAGTGCTTTATTGTCAGGAGTTTCCTGTCACCTGGACTAGAACTGCTATGTTCCGATAAAATGATAAATCTTGATTTTTAACCACAGAGAAACAAGAGATGTGTTGGGCTTCTAAATAAGACTAAATGATCAAGGAGCTGGATTGATTCAGTATGGATAAATGTTCTAAAACTAATTAGGCTGTGCTCCACAACCTCTAAAATGATGTACAAAGTACGGAAAACCAACCCAAATAATGTTGACAATACACATGTAATTTTGGGTATTTCCTTTAAATTATTAATTAATTACAAGATGTTCCATATGTTAGAAAATCACAATATAGTGAATTACTATTTATCAAAGGAGCATATCATTTCAGCGGTGACTTAGCTCTGCAACACCAGTCAAAAGAAAAAAGGGTTGCACATACATGATGAAAATAGTGTTCATCAAACAAGATGCTCATACAATTATATGACTGAGGAAAATAATACTCTTCTCCCAACTCCTGTAATCAACAGCTTGAGTTTGTTAAAGAGGTCAAAACACCTGTTGAACATCAAGTTTCCCAGCTGCATTTTTAACACTGTAATCAAACCTATACAAACTACAGTTAGTACTGACCCTACAGTAGTTTCCATTACATTTCATTACATGTCCCAGCATGCAGCAGTTTCTGCACATTTTTTTATGTTCCTTTATCTTATTACCGTCATCAGGCCTAGGATGTTAGGGGTCACTGCCAGTACCTCAGCTCTTCTAATAAACCAATCACTGAACAGATGAACAGTCATAGCCAACCCCTCCAGAATCATAAAACTGTCTGCCCCTGGTCAGAAGAACAAAGTCTGAGTTCCAAAAATACATCAACAATAACCTAAGAACTCTACTTAGACACAGTGAGAGGGCTCCATCTAGTGGACATTTGAAATGCGGTAGATTTGCGGTAGTCTGTCTCTTCCATCTTTTTTTTTCCAGAATGAGGCATTTATGATGTCTGTACAATTTCAAGGGTAATACTTAGAATTTGTAACCTTGGGGGACTGTTTCAGAAGTAACACTGCAAAATGTAGTCGTTCCATTATCAAAATACACAGACAACAAAAAGTGCCACATTAGCAAACCTAGTAGTTTTGCCTATCCTCCAACAGTCCATAATACATTAATGCTATAACAATACAAATACTGTACCTGTTTTCTCTACACAGTATTATATAGTGTTAGTATTTAATGAATACTGGCTGACTTTTGATACATTGATCTCAATACAAACCTTGTGAACTTTCTAGTCTAACCTCCTCCAGACTACAAAGTCTGGTTTATGTGGGTGGTTTGTCTGTTGGCAGCCATAGCATAGCCTGGCTGTGGACATAGTCAGCACAGCATTCGGTTTAACCTGGCCATCTGCAGCACAGCATTCGGTTTAACCCGGCCATCTGCAGCACAGCATTCGGTTTAACCCGGTCATCTGCAGCACAGCATTCGGTTTAACCCGGCCATCTGCAGCACAGCATTCGATTTAACCAGGCCATCTGCAGCACAGCATTTCGTTTAACCAGTCCATCTGCTGCACAGCATTCGGTTTAACCAGGCCGTCTGCAGCACAGCATTCGGTTTAACCAGGCCATCTGCAGCACGGCATTCAGTTTAACCAGGCCATCTGCAGCACAGCATTCTGTTTAACCAGGCCATCTGCAGCACGGCATTCGGTTTAACCAGGCCATCTGCAGCACGGCATTCAGTTTAACCAGGCCATCTGCAGCACGGCATTTGGTTTAACCAGGCTATCTGCAGTACATTCCCCCTCAGCACGTCCAGTCCCAGGGGATGCACAGGTCTCCGTCCTGCATGACAGAGTAGAAGTGTGACACCTCCACCCGGAGGCCTTCCATGAGTGGAGAACGCTCCTCCAGAAGCCTCCTGAGGCAGGGGATCATCTGGTTGTGACTGACGCTGGGCTCCTTGGACAGGCTCCGCAGGGCCAAGACCTCCAGGCAGCGTTGCACCATCTCCTGCTCCTCCACCTGGAGCCTGTGCACGGAGAGGCAGTCACACACACACACACACACACATACACACTAACACAACAGACACACAGACAGTAGAAGCCCAGGTGGACACTCACTTGTTCCTGTGTCGGATGCGTTGCCTGGCCTCATTAGCGCTGCTCTGAAGGAAAGCTTGTAGCAGGCGCGGCTCACATGCAGGCGGGATAATGAAGTGGCCCATCTCATGCAGGGTGGGACTGGAGCGATCACTGGGACCACACAGCAACAAGTCACACCTCTGCACAGGCCGCCATTACAGTTGAATCACACCGCCATTACAGTTGAATCACACCGCCATTACAGTTGAATCACACTGACTGGAAGCAACACGCTGCGTTTGCTTAAATGACAACTTGAGGGCAAAGTGCTAAAAACTACATTTAGGTTTACTGGAACCCTGATAAAGAGTATACTGTTGTGGGGGCTCCAAGGGGCGTAGTGGGCTAAGTTGCTGCATTACATGACAGTCTACGTCATGAAAGTCAGTGGTTTGAGACTTACCCTGACTTTCCCCGGACCTCCTGCTATCAAAGTTTGCTCTGAAAATGTCCGGTATGAACAGCATTTTCACTCATCCTAGCGTGCAGTCAACAAAGTGAATGGCGAACCAAGCGAATGCACACGAAATACCAAAATGCCAGTGGACACCGCCTTTAGATTAAGGCCTAATGAAATGAATTCTTAGACCACACAAAACAAGGGTTTATGTTATTTATTTATTTTTCAAAAGAAATCCTGTATATCAAATTTTATTTTCTTAGTTGTGTAGGTTTTGTTCTTTCACTTTGCTTACCACCTTCACATACAACTGTTGTTCTGGCCTCTTACCTCTGCAGCATCATGACCAGGCCTTGCAGGCTCCTGGGGTGCAGAACCAGGCGGCATGGCAGGAGCCTCTGGTGGAAGGTTTTCAGGATGCTGAAGTGTTCCTCTATGGAGCCAAGCCTATCTACGTGGATCACCTGGACACCTCCTAACATATGGCCGACCCTCTCCTTCAGACTTTCTGTCTGCTGGTACAGGCTGTGATAGCTGGGCAGCCTCTCAAACAGCTGGGACACACAGCCAGACATGCAGGCACGTGGAAACAAGCAGGAACAAGCACACCATGAGAAACATGGAAATAAACGGTTGGTAACTTTTTTCAAGATTAAATTGTCTGCCTTACTTTAGCCCATTGGTGATGAACATCCATTGTTCCCAACATCACATGTCCTGAGGCATTCACCCCTGATTGGTCAGTGAATATTACTGTGTGTCCTAAAAGAATATAAAGACTATATGTAAATGTAGCAGGTGCGATTAATTTAACACTGCAAGGGAAGCTCGGCTTCCCTTAAAATGCCTAAAAATAAATGGTAAAATATGTACTATTGTGTTAACATTTTATTGACTAAAAATGGATTAGAACACATTCATCTCGAAGACGAGTTCGTTCAGAATCAGTTACATATAGCAGGTCGACTGACTTGATTTCCTTCTCATACTTTCCCGTAGCGTCACTGTGCATTTCCCTGTTGAAGCCTGGTGTACATGGACTGCTTTGAACAGTTTCTATCAGTGCTTCAAAACTAGATGTTCATTGGACAAATGCTGTGATTATGTCCCGCTCATAGACGCTCAGCATCTTTGAAGGTAAATGGAGGAGTGGGCTGGCCTGGACTCCGGGCTTCTGCGTGATGATTGGAGGGTTTTTTAAAAGGACTGCTTCTCCTTTTGATTGACATTGATTTTGTACTATAAAAAGCCACCAAAGCTATTCGAGCTCACCAGGGCAGATCAAGTTTTTGCAAGTGTAGTCAAAAGACAAACTGCTGCAACCTACTTCTTGGTATTTGCTTGGCGAAATTGCTCGCAAATTTCACCATACATATCATACAATTATACACCACATTTGGTGTTCCTTAAAGACATGGAGTTGGACAGTGCATTGCCTCTGCTTTACAAACTGTTCTCATTAAAGGCAACAATTGGAGCTACATCTGCAGGTGTAGAAAGAAGCTTCTCCTGTTAAAAGCGACTCAAGTCCTACACCCGTAACACAATGGGCCAAGGCCGTTTAAGCAGCCTCGCTCTGCTGGCCACTAAGAGAACACTGGTCAAGTCACTGGAAAAAACACTTAGTTGGTACGATAGGGTCACACAGCATTTTTTTGAAAAGGAACGTAGGGCAGAATTTACGTATAAATAAATGTAAAATTTTTAGGATGTAGGCCGAAAATGAGCTTCCCCTCTTTGAAAGACCAGCAGCCGCCAATGAACTGTAGTCCAGTGCTCTAAGCTGCCGTCTCTTGAAGCATGGGTTCAAATCCAGCCCACTACTCGTTTAGCAAAGAATCTCTCTCTACGTTCCAGTACACTTTCCAATAATGTGTTAAACATGTATGTTACTAACCTTACATAATTCAAACTGTTCAACATTAGGACCGTATTAGAATGTAACATAAACAGAAAATTCAATCTGCATGAGATAAATGTTTTCATTTTCTTTTTCTAGCTGTGTATACCTTTGAGGTTGAGCACTGCCTCTGGGTTTTGCTGGGAGAGTCGGCTCAGACTTTGAAGCTGACAGCATCGGTGAGTGATTCCCCAGCTGCGCTGCCACCTGCAGGATGGGTGAGGTATTGTCATCAAATCACAGTTTCATTAGGAAGACAATATACTGCTAATATACTGTATTTAGCTTTCACTGATTTTGTTGCCCTTGTTATGATGAACTGTATTTGAACAAATATCAGGATATTTAGCATAAAACCTAGCTAGGATGTGGATATTTGGCCTATAAGTAAATCTTTCAGACAATGAATAGAACAGAATCCACAAATACAAGGGTTAATCTGCTACAAAATCAAATGCAATGGCCACCTCAAACTCCTGAACGAAAACTAATTTAAATCTGTAGAGGGAATTGAACAATGTATCCATAAACTCAAGCTATGGATATCAAGGATCTTATAGGATTTTGCAAGGAGGAATATGTTCTGCAATTTATATTTTCGTGAAAATGGTCAGTTGTTCTTTTTTTCATTTTTCTTTTTCACTCCCCTACCCAATATCCTCTCTATTCCTGCCATCGTGATTGGTCCGTTATTCTAATGAATGTAAATGAGTAGCTTGGATGATGTCAAGGATTTCGGAATAACTCTGACCAAATTCTCAAGTAACATATGTAAGTTTAACTCAGGGAAATAGTAACCTTAAACATCCCCCTCTGAAACCTTAGCGTCCATGCACTTTATTTTTTGGGCCCAGCGCACAAGAAAGGAACAGCTTACAGAGAGTAGAGGCTACCTGATATCTTCCAAGGCAAATTTCTGACATAATTCCTTCTTGAGTCTCTTCAGCTCTTGTCGTCGGGGAAGGCTTGCCATCTGCTTCTTCATAGCGTCCTTCTCATTGTTTCTTAGCCACAAACTGCAGCAGAAATGTGAGGCTGATTAGCTACACAAACGAGTGTAAAACAGAGAATGATGCGCACAATACAAAAAATGGAATGCATGTATGCTTTCATTTATAAGGAGGGGTGGTGGCATCTAAATATATAATGTACAGCGTAATACATTCTTGGACACTGCTTGGTTATTCAAACAACACTTTACCATCAGAACCACCTACCGATTACTGATTTATTTCCAAAGTGGTACAGTGCTGCTAAAACAGGAAGAGTAACGGGTCATGGAATAAGTACAATGTCTCCTACTACTAAACAGTAATATCTCCATCTACAAGCTGGGCTAGTTCCTTATATATCTTACCTGAGTGTGGGTTCAACTCTCTTGGCCTGCTCTAGCTCCTGTTCTGGGTCTCTGAATCCAGTAAAGCTGTAATAGGTTTTGTCCCACTTGATGGGCCTGTAGAAAGGACTCTCTGCCCCCGGATGCTTGCTCTGCGGTGACTCTGCTGAGTTGGCCTTCAGTTCTTTTATGTGTTCTATGGACAGACTACAGGACTGGAGAACATCCATCACCGTGCTCAGGACATCCTTGGTCTGCAGAGTGAAGCTGACCGAGCGGAACCCTGGGAAATGTATTCACATGCAATGCATAGTCTGCCAGGAACGTACATTTTGATAATGGCAAATGATCACACCTTTACCTTATCTATATACAGCATTACTTTTAACTAGGGTCACATCAGAAAACACATTTAATAGTTACATTTAAAAAAAAGGCTCAAACGAAACTACCAGAGGGAAGTATGTCCTGTTCAATATTCTCCTCGGTTTCCCTGACATAAAATGTCAGCTTTGTCGGTTTGAAAGCGCGGGAGCCTGGTTTCTGAAGATTTTCCAAGTAACCATTCAGTCTCTTGAGGGAATTTTCATTCACTTCCTGAGAAGAAAAAACACGAAGAACATTTTAATTGGCACGGGTCTATAAGTCACTGACACATGTTTATTATTGTTCTTTGGCCTACAACTGGACTAGACAATGATTTACCCTTTCTCTAGGGTGCTGACCAAAGAAGTCAGGGTGCACAGCAAAGTAGAAAGGCCTAAGTGCATTGATAGCATCTGCTCCAGACAAGGCTCTCTGCTGGATCCAAAAGCAGTTCATAAGTCTGTTCTTCAATCTGGAAAACAACAGTGAGCATAAGGACATCATGCCGTGTTGACGTAACTACACATTCAATCTGGAAAACAACAGTGAGCATAAGGACATCATGCCGTGTTGACGAACTACACATTCCAGAATGGCTCTGCTGTACTAAACAGCACTGATTAAAGAAATGTTCAGATTGTTCGTTTCAACACGTCATGTGTTCATGTGATAATTTAAACATAATTTTGCATCTACTGTACTAGGTTATTTACCTCAAGACACTTCGCAGGAGAGAGGTCACGGACATACTGTAGTTGAACTAACTCTAGCCGAAAATCATCAAATCATTAAAAAATCTTGCGACACCCCCCAGGTGCCCAATCCTTGGTAGTTGACAAGAAATCCTTATTAGACTCAGTGCTCTAAACTGAAAAGTAGACAGTGGTATCACGTATCTCACCGTGGTAACTAAAACTCGACTACTGTTATTGCTACAGTGTATGCATTTGTTTGTGGGGCAAACTCCAAATAGGTCATATTTACACTAGCCTGTCTCTGCCGTTTACATGACTGGTTTGGGAGACACACTGAGCTGGCAAGTTCATTTACTTTATTATATTTATAATTACACTAACCCTTCAACAGTAACCTTACTAATTTTACTGATTTCTAACATCAATTGCGACAATCAAAACAAAAATAACCAAGTTACGCTAGCTTAAACACTAGCTACCTACTGTACATTAGCTGGTGAGCTGACAGCTGAAAATAAACTCGACAACACATTCAAAAACAGACTCTACCAGTCACGTATCGATACATCTCAGAGATGGCATGAATCAAAATCAATGTATTGACTTTAATTTCTATAAATAAAATATACAAATATTGTAATTATTATTTAGTTTATTATTTAGTCGAGGTCAAATAATAAACCCACTCATTAATATCGCGCAATCAAAAGACAGAAGCAATCAAACTACGATTTCTGAAATTATTGGGTTTGATTACCTCTGCTGGTGAGATTTGGACACTACACGCGAGAATCCGGTCAAAACGATTCTGTTGGACGTTCATTTTCATTCTGAGTAAACTTAGTTTAAGAACACCTTGAATCAAATTATTCATATTGCTGCATATTTTCCTTTTCTTTGTTATTTGCTATACAGGCAAAATCAATTAATCTATGTCTTTTAGCAGCAAAACATTTCATCCTCAATCAATTGCATTGATGAAGAGCTTGAATGATTACAATGCTCTGGATTTCAATTATTATTTTTATTCCATTATAATATTTGTCAAAAATGTATGTGTGCATGTACGTGTGTATGTACGTGTGTATGTACGTGTGTATGTATGTGTGTATGTGAGTGTGTGTGCGCGCACATGTGTGTGCGTGTGCGTATGTGTATACTGTATGTATAATAGATATAGAGAGATATACTAGATAATATATAGAATTACCAACACATATAGATAAAAATGATAAATTGATATACCAATATGTTACAGTATTTAATTCTAATAAATATTTTAAATACATATATAATAATGCCTCAATATATTGCATAACTCGTGTTTCCAGTAGCCTTTTTATTAATTCTTTATGATACATTTTACAAAACATTCTATAGACATGAAACAAGATTAATTGAAAAGTAGGATAGTTGAATTCTATATTAGTGATGTAAGGGCACAGAGTGGTGGGGGACATGTATTTCGTGGCATTCTACACTTTTTTAAAAAACATTTATTTAACATTGAATGATGTGCATTAATGATCAGACTCTTAATTTTAAGACAGCTAATTTATCCTTCAGTCGGAAGTTCCTGTACAAAACACTTTCTCTCACACGCTACCACCACACAATGACATCCTAAAATTAATTCCATAACAAATAAAAAGGTCCTTTGAAGAGTTAATTACAATACAAAAGCAGCACACAAAGAGATGCCACCAAAGCTTACTGATAGTAAGAATAGTCTTTAATTTGTCATGCTTTTATATCAACAGTAACACATTTCATTAACATTTACAATGCATTTCTTATGTTAATCCAAACCCACTGCCATCTAGTTGGGGTTTGTAATAGTCTGATAGCTTATTGATGTGGAATAATAGTGCAGACATGCACAAGCAAAGGGCAAGTCAGTACAATAAAACCCTAGTTTAATCAGAATTGACAATTCAACAATTCCATGGTATAAAATGTTTAATATTTTTATTTTTGAACCATGTTCAAATCTTTCTTTTATATTCCATTCAAAGATATTTTTAAATATGTTTGAAAGACAATTGTATTTCACCAATCTCTGCCTGCTTTTATCTGAATTTAACCAATCATCGATGTAAAAGGATGCTCGCTCTGGCTCTATTCATTTTCCTTCTAGGCATTCATTCCTATCCAAAAGACATTGTCCCGCTTTGCTGAGGCTGAGGCAAGGGGCTGTGCTCTGGTGCTCCGATGCTGCCGACAGTGGGGTGAAACCCTGGTGTTGGGAAGAAGCCGTGTCTGGCACTTTAGCGGCCTGATTCACAACACCAGCTGTCCCTCCCCACCAGAGGTTGGAGTAAGATGCTCCTGCTTTTCACTCCGTCCTGCATCTCTGTACCCCACCACCTGCTACCTCCGTGGATGCTTCAGAGAGTCTTTAAGTAAGAGAAAAACAATAACGTCATCAGTAATGTACTTGTATTCATTTATCAGTGTTATAGTTATTATTACAGAAATCACTCCTTCCTATTCAGTGTTATGTGGTTTAGTTTAGAATACAGATCAACTGCTGCAATGATGATTTCTAAACAAAGATATATGAATATTCAGAGTGGTGAATTGGGTGTGAGTGAAATAGGGGCATCCTTTACATATTGGGGTTGCCAACATGAATCGTGTAGCAGAGTTGTCTATTTTAGAGTCTGGTAGGGTATTGAGGCCAGTGCCAGAGATAGATGCAGCTGGGAGGAACTGAAAACTGTAATTCTCCATCCACCTCTGCTGCACTTAGCCTCGTAAAACAACCCGGATCTTGTGAGCTCACATTCTAGTTCACTGTCCGAGAAGTGAAGCAGAACACGCTTGCATTAGAACGATGGTTGTACTAGCCTATGTTAAACTGGTTTTATGATGAGGTGAAATGGTGAAAGGACAGGAGACATTTTGCAAACACAAATGTACCTAAGGTGATTGATAGTTTTGATTGTGCCTCTAGCAATTTAACTACAGACTTTATGCACAATTAACACACAATACGGTTATACCACCCAGGAAATTAAAGGAAAAGACAATGTCCAACAATGCTGTAGGGCATTACAGCAAGATTTGGGTAAGCTTTTTTGCTGTGCTAATTTAATGATTCCTAACTAGCCTGGTTTATATGGAGTGAGAGACTGAGAGAGAGATGTCTTTCTGGAAGCAGAAAGAATTAGAGAGGAGAGGGTGTATTGAAGAAAAGGAAAACCTCTTGTGAATCATAACTCCATTGTCTGAGCAAAGTGTGTGTAGCTGTAATCCTCTGCAGCCTGTCTGTTACCATGTGACAGAGTGAGAGAGAGCCCAGAGGTGAACAGGCCATGGTGAATTGTGACTGCTGGCTGGATATTTCCTATTGGCTGATTACAATAGCTCCTATTGGCTGATTACAATAGCTCCTATTGGCTGATTACAATAGCTCGTATTGGCTGATAACAATAGCTCCTATTGGCTGATAACAATAGCTCTTATTGGCTAATAACAATAGGTCATATCGATGAAAATGATCTCTTATTGGCTGATAACAAAAGCTCATATTGGCTGGTGCTCCAAACTCTGTTCTATATGTACCGTAGTGCACTACTAAGGGCTGTGAACAGACTGCTCTGATGAGGGAAAGTGCAGATAGAGAGTAGCCTACATGGGGGACACAACCTTAGGAGTTGACTGACATATTGTTGCTGAGGCTTAAATTAAATCTCACTGTATTCTTTATTTTTTTATGTTGATACACTCAAAAAATTAATTCAAAAAGTGTTCTTCATTTGTCCCTATGGCAGAACCCTTTCATCGTTCCCAGACTAACCATTTTGGTTATATTTACAACCCTGTTTGGTTACATATTTAAACTGTTTAGGGTCCATGTTGAAACCTCAGTGGAAAGGTTTATACTGTATATGGTTCTATAAATAACTAAAGATTTTTCTCATTGGAAACATAAACCGAGTTCCCCTACAAACAGAAGAACCCATTTTGGATACTTCTTTTAAGACTGTAGAGACAATGACACAGAGAGAGATGTTGGCATGTACTGTATGTACCTGCAGTTGAAGCTGACATGGTTTAGGGTCAAACACCTTTCTCAGGGTTAAAGTTCCAGTTAGACTCTCTTTTTGCCCTGTCCCCTGGAGGCTCAGCATGATCATCCCTGGAGGGTCTATTCCAGCTAATTCCTCCACGGTTGAACATGTCAGATAACATAACATCCCAGCAATGCATTTATGCCTAATCCTGTTTCATCAGCTCCATTGCCCTTCCTGGTCAATCTAATTCCGACACAGCCCACATAAGGGCTTTTGCGCCGAGACCTTCTTTATCTTTTCAATTAAAAGTGCTTGGGCACCCAGTGGAAGCCTTTGGATAGCGGCCAGTGTCCTTCAGACAAAGCACATCACTGCGTTTAATAGGCAAAAGCACTCTCTTATTTGGAGCAACTGCACGCCGCAGTACCATATGTGTCTACGCTGTAAACTTTCTATCAAAGCAAAAAAAAAGAGCAGATATTTGTGAACAGCCACATATTGGAGGAAAATTCAGACATTATTGTCACATAATTGATATTGCAAAGGCAAGCACACACCCAAGCATGCTGTTTTGGGGAGTATTTAATGGCCCCCATAACTGTCCATAATGTGACTGACATATGATCAAGTTCTAGATGTGGCCAGGGATTGATCATTTTCCAGTGTGTTAAGTCTAGCTTACTTAAGGCTTAATATCAGAAAGCAGCGCTTATATGACCTGAAGCACATTTTACTTTCCAGCTGACATGCAACAAAGTAGTACCTATTCAAGTTATTATCATATCCTAAACATCCTCCAAGTACTGCATAAATCCACGAGCAAAGGGACAAACAATTTCTGTCACTATGTCTGACACCTCCGCATGGACTAAAAACAAATCTATTTCCTTTTCATCAGATCTCTATGAAATCCTTGCTGTGGGCTGTGCTGTTGTGCTGTTTTTTGTTTTCTGGACTCCGTGATTGCATTTCATTCTGGGAGAGTCCTGTCTGCAATGGCAACACGCCTCCTTGACAGTTCTGTCAGATAGTTCTGGAATCGTTCTCCTTATCACCCATTCATTACAATATTTGCTTAGTAGACACACTACAAATTATTAACTCAAGCTGTAACAGTGCGATGAATTCCCCACGCAGAAGTTCAAGAACAATGCATCCACAAGGTGAACAACACGCTTATCCAAATCACAAGGCTAAGAAACAGTGTCTTGAAGAATCTATCTTGTGCGGAAACATACAAGTGTTTATGTGTAAAAGCTAAACAAGTCATTTGAGGTAAAAACAAAACAATCAACGGAAAGTTGAACTCCAAGTAAAAGATAGAGACATTCCGTAGAGTGAAGACCGTTTGACAAGCGATTAAGGGCTTGTTCTTTGTAATGGTCAGGTTACTTTCTTAACTTTGGCCTTAGTTAGCATGAATGTCTTCTCACAGTAATTAAAGCTATTTTCTTAATTACCCTGATGTATGACCAGACCATTTGCAGTGTGGCCCGTGTGTCTCCATATGAGGCCAGCCTACCTCTACCCTCCTCCCACCTTGAGCCACATTTTCTCTGCTCTGGCCTAGGTTTTTGCTGATGGATGAGCCCATCACTCACCCTCCACTCAGACTCCAAGACAGCTGTGCTTAGCCTGCAAAATGGGGGAGAGGGAGACTTTTAGACTATGCTCACTGAATAAAAGCAAGCATTTGTTTCCTAATGGAACCTTCACCCCACCATGAAGATCAATCACATACTAAACACGAGAAGAAAATACGTTGGCATCAGCTTCGTTTAGGAAATTAATCTATGTCTTAGGGCTTGGCGTCCCCATGCAGGATCTATGGGACCTTTTGACAGGAATGCACCTAGTACCTATTAGTAACAGTGGTCAGTAAGCAGGGTTAGTGTCTAATTTCATGAAGGTAGATATTTCTCCCATAAAAATATATCAGAAATTGTTTTGACTATTTCACGCATTTTAATTTCAAAATACTATAACTAAATAGAAGCCTGCTTCAGCAAGGCTGGAAGGAGGTGAAATATTGACCGAAGCATTCTGAGAGGACAGATAGACACACTGACAGGCAAGGTTGACTGACAGACAGGTTGACTGACAGACAGGTTGACTGACAGACAGGTTGAATCAAGCCCTCTTATCATGGTTGCAGCAGCTGTGAGAAACAGCCCAGGTGACGGAAAAGCACCTTTTCATCAGCTTTCCCACAACCTGCCAATCCAACAGAATGGCCTGATGGACTTCTTCCTTGTGAATGCCATTACGGCCTCCTTTCTAGAAGCATCCCTTAAGATTGCAGGAATTTAACATGTCAGTATATCTCCTCTTAATATTGCAGATGTCAAGAAATCTTTAATTATTAATTTATTCAATTAAAAATTAAACAAAATGACAGCAAAAATGAAAATCAAGTAAACATAATGAGAGTTTTTATGGGAGGTTCCCATTCGTCAGTGAAAGCAATCCACTCGTAAAGCTACAGAGAGAATCGAGATGTATGTGATGATCGAACCATTGGTCTGCATCTCTCTGCATGAATTTATCTGTTCCTGTGGGCACGACACACGCACGCACGCACACACACACGCACAGACACACACAGACAAACACACAGATAAACACACACAGACAAAGACACACACATGATTCTTTCTATAGATAGCAGAGTCTCCAGATTGCCACACAATGCGTGGTTAACAGTGACAGTCGTCGTTCAGATGTCCTCCCATTCCTCTCAGCTACACATATGATAACATTATGGACAGCGTTTACATATGATAACACTATGGACAGCGTTTACATATGATAACATTATGGACAGCGTTTACATATGATAACATTATGGACAGCATTTACATATGATAACATTATGGACAGCATTTATATATGATAACATTATGGACAGCGTTTACATATGATAACATTATGGACACAGTTTACATATGATAACATTATAAACAGCATTTACATATGATAACACTATGGACAGTGTTTAAATTATAACATTATGGACAGCATTTACATATGATAACATTATGGACAGCGTTTACATATGATAACATTATGGACATCATTTACATTTGGTAACAATATGGACAGTGTTTACATATGATAACATTATGGACAGTGTTTACATATGATAACATTATGGACAGTGTTTACATATGATAACATTATGGACAGTGTTTTCATATGAAAACATTATGGATAGCATTTACATATGATAACATTATGGACAGCGTTTACATATGATAACATTATGGACAGTGTTTTCAAATGAAAACATTATGGACAACATTTACATATGATAAAATGATGGACAGCATTTACATATGATAACTTATATGGACAGCGTTTACATATGGTAACATTATGGACAGTGTTTACATATGATAACATTATGGACAGTGTTTTATATATGAAAACATTATGGACACCATTTACATATGATAAAATCATGGACAGCATTTACATATAATAACATTATGGACAGCATTTACGTATGATAACATTATGGACAGCGTTTACATATGGTAACGTTATGGATAGCGTTTATATATGATAACAGTATGGACAGCGTTTACATATGATAACATTCCGGACAGCATTTATATATGATAACATTTAGGACAGCGTTTACATATGATAACATTATGGACAGTGTTTACATGATAACATTATGGACAACGTTTACATGTGATAACATTATGGACAGCTTTTACATATGATAATATTATGGATAGCATTTACCTGATAACATTATGGACAGGATATACATGATAACAGTATGGACAGCATTTACATATGGTACTATTATGGACAGAGTTTACATTTAATAACATTATGGACAGTGTTTACACATGATAACTTTATGGACAGCATTTACACAAATCCAACACACTCCATCCTCAATTCCAGCAGGGTGCTGCGTTCAACAGTAAGGGATGTGCTGCCTGCTTTGCTCAGGGTTTGGCAGGCAGTCATATCATGGTCCCCAGGGTCAGACGGACATATAGACAAACAGATTAATCAAGAGGAAGATGGATGGTCACAAACCTTCAAACAAAGCTGAGCTGCTTGTATTTTTGTGGCAGGAGTGGCATTAAGTCACCCAACATGAATGTAAAGGACTGGTGGAGAGCATGTCAAGAGGCATGAAAGACTATTATTATACAGTTAATATCATTCCACTAAATATTGACTTCTGAACTCTTCCTAAGTTAACACATTAGTATAGTCTTGTGTAAAAATGAATATTTAAAAAATATTTAACACTGCTACTTTTTTGTTATTTTAACTGATTGTCATTTTCTGCAAATAAATGCTTAGAATTAAATTTTTATTTGGAATTTGGCTACATTGTGTAAGAATTGCTTCCATCTATTGGTGAAATTGTATATCAGCTGAATACCCGTTCTAGCCCCTCCCGCTATTATGCCAGCAACGCAAACTTGGATTTTCATTTTCTTATCAAAACAATAGTGCTCGTTTTAAATAATTGCAATAATCATAGTAAATTCATTATATAGCTTGTGAATTGTAACTCAATGCGATTGTATTGTGTCTAAAGAAACAATAAGAGCATGTAATAGCAAAAAAATAATAATTTAACATGTTTTTTTAAAAACAGTAACAAATATGTTGTACACACAATTTGATTGAATATATTGTCAATGTCTCATGTGAAAACACGATTATATTTAAAAAACATTCACTAGTCTGTTTTATCCAACAAAAGACAAATTTTAGGACTACCTTATGCAATGAATTAACAATGATTAATGTAATGAATTATAAGTGCTATTATTTTGAAATGGAAAATCTGATTTTGTGTTGTCAGGCATTTGGTTCTTGCCTACTCTATAGCTAGGGTAAGCACTGCCATTACATGTCCTCGAGAATAGGCATGATCTTCCATCTTCAACAGGCTTTCAAATCTTCCGGCAGTCATGAGTAATCTCCCCCTGGCATTCGTCACGGTGTCAATGAGTGTAAAAGCGTGAAAGGCAGAGCTTGAATTTCCCGGTATGTCCCTCTTTGTCTAATGTATTTTAAAGATGGAGGCGTAACATGGCTGCCTCAATCGAACAACTCCATCGTATGCATTCTGAATGGAAGATTCTACGCTTACGAGAATACTTTAATTAGTTGGTGGAAGTAATTACACATGAATGAGCACATATTTTTTAAAGAACAAAGGGGTTTTTGCTAAGAATCAACAGAAAAATACACAATGTAGCTTTAATGTTTTCCAGATGTGTGTGTATGGGAATACGTAGTGTGTTGACTAGACTGGGAGTGGAGGATGGATATAGCTTTACAAGATTTAAACAAAACATGACATCTCTCATGATCTTCACTCACAAGCTGTGTTAAATATCCCATTTCTCTCTGCGTGTTACTCCTAAAAGATGTCATTTATAAAACAGAGCACTAACAGAGCACTAAACGAGCACTAACAGTATTGTATTACTAATACCATTAAAGGATTGCTTTTCTTAATTAGCTTCCGGAGAACTTGCTACCCTTCTGTTGTCTAAAATACAGGTCATTCTTCCTGCCTTCAAAAGAATATAATCCGAAAGTACCCACCTTAAGGCTACATTGTGTAAGTAGTTAGAATAATTTCATGGCCACATTAAATGATAAAATCTGTATTAAAGCAGAATATGTTCTTTTTCTTATTGGGAAATGTAAGTATGTGCTCTTGAGGATGTAATAGTATAAGAACAACACAAGGGAATGGAATTAATTAACCAATATAATTAGAGCATCTTAATTTCAGATTATGAAAAATAATCATGTTTTTCATAGGGTCTTTATTTTTTAAAGGACATAAATTAAACTCAATTGATGTACATACAATTACATTGCAACTTGTACTTCAGATCAGATATTACAACGTATAATTCTTTTTATCAAAATGGATTTATGATATGTAGTCAGTTTACAGCTTTGGAAATAATTAAGAGACCACGGCAAACTTAATTTTGTTTAAGAGGAAGATGGATGGTCACAAGCCATCAAACAAAGCTGAACATCTTGAATATTTGCACCAGGAGTGGCATAAAGTCACCCAACATCAATGTGAAAGACCAGTGGAGAGCATGCCAAGATGCATGAAAGCCAATTATTATTATTATACAATTATTTTTATTCCAGCAAATATTGTTTTCTGAACCCTTTCTAAATTAACACATAAAAAATAAATAATATATATATATATAAATAATAAATTGAATCTGACAAAACTGCAGCCTTTATGTTTTTTTGACCAGTGGTTCTGGATGACAATATTTTCATATAGAATTTGGGAGACAGTTTATGGAATAACATAAAATTGTATTTTTTCTCAAACACATACCAGTCAATAGAAACGAGAAACCGATGACTTTGCAGTGGTCTCAAATTTTTTTCAGAGCTATAAATCAACAACAACAGAGCACACAACCAAGTAGCCACTAGATCAGCACTCAGATCTTCTGCCCCATGCAGCCACATGCCGGGGTTTCTGTATTTGATTACCAAACATGCTTTTGTAGATCTAATTAAACAATATCTTACATAGGTGTGTATTCTGCAATGCTACAAAGATTCCCCAGGGGTAACAAAGGGCTGTTGAATGTAGAAGTGCTGCCAAGCCGCTCAGGGAATTAAGCAGAGTGAAAGGCAGAGCGGTGGTGCTGAATAGGCTGATTGGCAGGGCCAGACTGCCCTCCCAGTTCTTCCTAACAAGTCCACACAATGGATGCACGAGCCGGCCCATTAGCCCCCGGCAACAGTACAGTAAAAAATGGGAGCAGTGGTTGGAGAGAAAAAAAGTTTTCATAACCCCATTGCCTGTCTATTATTGGCCACTTGTAATGGAACCCTATAACAGCAAAGCCTGCTCATGATATTGATTTTTGAACATAGGCCTGTTAATGTCTACTCATATCATGTATAGTTTAAAGTGTGCATATTATATATGTATACGCACATAAAGTATACACATCTACAGTTATTCAACCAGCACTTTCATAAAATTTCAGGAGGGCCTTGAAGAACTGATAGCATTGAACTACTTTGCAGATTTGAAGCTAAGTGAAAATCATAATCTAGTATAAACCAGTGTTTCTCAAACTTTTTTCAAAATTGTACCCCCTTTTAAGAGATTTTTAGACCAAGTCCCCTAACTAACGCCAAGTACCCCCTTACCAGTGCAAAACATTTTTGCTAGAAAAAAAGTATATGTAAAGAGGCACAATACAGCGCCGGCAGTGATACATTTAAAATGAATGCTACATTTAAAATGTTTAGAATCCATCACTTAATTCATTCATTTTTATACTATAATTATTTTAGGAATTATGCATGACATATTTTTTCATTAGCATTTTCCCAAAAAATTAATGTATCTCCTGCAGTACTCCAAAGTACCCCTATGGGTACACGTACCCCATTTGAGAAACACTGGTATGTACAATTTATCAAATAAGTTTCTCTGCTCCAAACCCAGCTTTATATAGCCTGATATTCAGAACTTAATGACAATTAATTCCATAGCAGCCGTTTTCCATGATGGGTGTTTTCAAAGACCTAGTCCTCATCTCCTAACCAATCATAAAATCTTACGTCATTGCTACTCGACCAACAACTCGCTAATGTAATGAGAACAAACTGCCTAACACCTGTTGATAGCATTGCCACCAACCATCACATTACTGACTGTTTTTAATAAAATATGTGATTTCCTGCTGTGGTTTTAGGGACGTTACTCTTAGTATTTTATAAAAACAGCTGCAATTGCAACATTCAAGCTATTCACTATTGTCATTTCTTCCATTGCTAGCACTGCTGCTGTTGTTGTCTCGGTCTCTCAGGATCAGTTTCTTTTTGTCACACCTTTGTCCAAACCCCTCAGTCACGTAATGTACACTGATTGGCTTGGTCGGTGAGGGGAACGGATAAAGTACAACTGAAGCAAGCGATGCTTGACCCTGACTTGCCCCAAAAGAAATTCAAAAAGTGGGAATGGCTAGCCATTCAAAACTTTATATGAGGTTTTAAATAAGTAATACTTGATTTAGGATTCCATGATGTAGAGTAAAGCATTGTTGGCAGAATAAATGAATGCAGTTAGAATTTTGGGGAATGATGTAGAGTCAGGCAATTATAAACTATTATTTGAAAGTATGGAACTTTAAAATTGCCATCTATTGTATGTGATTGCTTGCAGGAAAATTTTATAAAGAGCAACATGCAATTTCTGCATGTGTGTTCTAAAACAATTTAATGTTTTTAGAAATACTGTCAGTTCCACTTAAAGAGCAACATACAATGTTTACATCCTGTATATATACTGTAATATTAATCTTTAGAATGTTAAGTCAATATCTTCGTAACATTTTCCCTGTGAAAGAATCCTACTTTTTGGAAAATGTTATTTTCCAATTATTAAAAAAACAAACCATGCTTTCAGTCATTAATGATGTTAACTGAGTCCAATTGAGTAAAGGTGATGTTAAACTAAATGCAGCATGTACATATCAGTAGAACGGCAATTATCTGGAATTTACACTAATCTACATAATATAAATATTTTTTCTTCTTCTCACAAACAGTATAATACACACAAAAGTAATGTATTTATTTAACAAATAATCTGATTTTTTCTAAAGTGGCCATTAGAATTTTTTATTATATATATATTTTTTTCAAATGTAAATTCATAGATATTTATAATGAGCCTTGACATTCGATAGTAAGAACAGTATGTATATGGGGAAAGTGCCATAAATACCTCAGGATTCCACGACAGTCCTTTCCACATTGAGAGAGAGGCAGCATGGTAACAGCCCTACAGCCTGTAAAAAGACAAAAAGGAATATTTATGTCTATTTCAAAAATAAAAATACACCTGTTTGTTTGTATGACAGCAAAATTGTGATATACATAAAAACACAGTTTAATGATATGTAGCGTATCATGATCTTTAAACATACTGTAGACATAGAGTAACAAGATGGTACTGGAAAACGTACTGGTAGGATATACACTGCATTATCTAGTAGTATTGACCGTAGCTAAAGCAGAGTCTACTCTTCTTTGTGTTGGGACCATAGAAATGGAATGATTAGAAATGCCATTCCAATTCAAATCAATGTAGCAGAATGGTCAAAGCGGCAGCCATTTTTACGTGTACCATTCCATTGCAAAGATCTAGCGGCCTACTTCCACATTAAACCGTTTTGCATGTTGTCACTGTGACAACTAACAACAATCGCCATTTTGTTGTGGACTAATCGAATGACAGCGCCAAGCAGCTCAATAGCCTTTCTATCCATTCTATTTCTATGGTTGGGACAGTCGATTTAATGTTTGGACTGGAGTCTCCCTGCCTCTCCCCTGGAGGAAGTAGATGGGCAAAGCAGTGACATGGGCCACTCCTCTCCACCTCCGTTAGGCTGGTAATAGGGTCATTAATCATGCGTTCGCAGACTGCTCTCACGTAAACCCTATGATTATGGCCATTGATTGGGGTGAAATAGTCCTTTGCTACTGCTGCTTGGACCGATCTAGTTCAGTCTTGTTTGGGCGTGATTGTTTATTAATTGGCTCATTGATTTGAAGGATGGAAACTAACAAAATGGAGTCTGAATGATTTTCGTCTCATTGATATGTATAGAAGATGACCAGCTTTACATCTCTTTAGGTTTATAGAACATATATAACATAGTGTGTTATTGAAGTGTTAGCATAGTATAGTATTAGTAATGTATAATGTAGTGTAGTATTAATCTTGAATAGTGTGCTGTAGTCTTACTATTATTAATATAACATATGTTTAGTTTAGTGTAGTATTAATATAATATAATATTGTTTTCTATAGTATTATAAATGTATAGTATAGTTTGCCTTATATTATAGGTATAGTAGGGTCACCATAAATCCATTCCCTCTATTAGTAATTGTAATAATTGTTATTTTTCCCAGAGTTACACTGGATGTCTAATGTCTTCGTAAATGTTACACTGGATGTCTAATGTCTTCGTAAATGTTACACTGGATGTCTAATGTCTTCATAAATGTTACACTGGATGTCTAATGTCTTCGTAAATATCCCAGACAAGTTATCAGTTATAATATTTTTGCATATTTACCATATGTGTAAATAACAGGAATACCAAATGTGGGTACAAATAGAGTTAAATGTCCTGTACACTGACAGAATGACACATCTTTGAAACAGGGGACTTTCAGACACCAGTCAAACCACTAGGCCACATTGCATCCCAATGTTAAATGGTGTATCTACTAAAGCATTGTTAAATGGTGTATCTACTAAAGCAATGTTAAATGGTGTATCTACTAAAGCAATGTTAAATGGTGTATCTACTAAAGCAATGTTAAATGGTGTATCTACTAAAGCAATGTTAAATGGTGTATCTACTAAAGCAATGTTAAATGGTGTATCTACTAAAGCAATGTTAAATGGTGTATCTACTAAAGCATTGTTAAATGGTGTATCTACTAAAGCAATGTTAAATGGTGTATCTACTAAAGCATTGTTAAATGGTGTATCTACTAAAGCATTGTTAAATGGTGTATCTACTAAAGCAATGTTAAATGGTGTATCTACTAAAGCAATGTTAAATGGTGTATCTACTAAAGCAATGTTAAATGGTGTATCTACTAAAGCAATGTTA